>CALNHX010012223.1:0-26565 GCA_940337035.1 Agriotes lineatus
AAGAAGCTGGGAAGATAACATAATCATCCCCATATACAAAAAAGGGGAACTCTACGCATTGCGACAATTATAGAGCAAAATACCTCTCACCATTGGCACTAAAAATATATACTAGTGTAACGTTAGCCCCCGCATCAAATTTACCTACGGCACAAATAATGTGCTAGAAATTTGAATGGCGCTAATTCCCGTTACAATTTCATTCACATCTCCATAGCGTTCGGATTTTCTCAATAAGGCGATCTCAGCCACTATGCTCGGTCGTACCATAAACCGGTGCACCACGCAATTCCTTCTCCAAGCCCCTCTAAAAATGGTCTGATAACAAGGTGGCCGAAGAGTATAAAAGGAGAATCCGTAGCTAGTTAACGACACTTGAGTCTTGAGACCTGAATCCGATCCTGATCACCAGGTTTCCTCCGGGGCCTAGTCCTTGCTTTCCTGGTCCCAACTGTCTGGAGCAAGTGGAAGTGGTTCCCATCTAGCCAAAGAATTCCTGTACCTGTCATGCGACGGTGGACTTGGTCCCCATCTCGCTGGAAAATTCCTTCACCTCTCCGCACCAGACCGCCAGCATAATTCAAATGCCTCGACGCAGGCAAATAGGTCCGCTTGCCGTGAGTCCCAATCGACCGAAAATCTTCCAGCGCTCACCGGCGCGGCGATTCGAGCTGTCAAAGGAAAACATTATATTATTCCGAGTAGTCCAAACTTATTCACAAAGCCAGGCTTTATGCACTTCTCGTAAACATCATAGCCACCGTAAAGCACTTGCTTTCTATTGAATTTGTCCGCCCCCAAACTATAAATAACAAATGCCATCTTTGCCGGCGCAAATATAGTTTGTTTTAGATCTGTTGGTCCCAGTACATCAGACCTGCAGATCACCCACACCTACCGTTTTCGAACTTTTTTTGAGAGGGTCCAGAAACAGCAACCGCACCAAGCCAGCATGCAGTGTGGGTTGTCGAACACCTCAAAAATAACTCAACGCCGAACTAATACACCGACGGTATTTTATTTTATAATATTTATCTACATAAGATTTTCATTAACTAAGAATTATTTCTACACTGTGTTATTCCTGTATTTTATACATTTGAGTAGAACGAATCTAGGTTAACACTAAATTTAGCGAATTTTGGTCAAGTTTAAATAAGCACCCTTCGCAAGGTTTGAAATTAAATTTGTAAAATATCAGAACAAGCCAGGTGCATTGCATTAGAATATTAGAGAAACGTTTAAGGGCTGAAATTGAAGATAAGATGCATGAAGAAAAAACAGCTTTTCGACGGAGGCGGTAAACACAAGATAACATTTACACATTGTGAGCTAAAATATAGAAAACTTTAAGTAAATATAGAGATTGATACTTAGCTTTTTTAGATTTAAAAACTGCCTTCGATCTAGTACCTTGAGAACAAATATGGGAAGCACTAAGGGAATTGCAGGTGACTCCTAATGCGAGAAAATTAATCCAAAGTTCACACGAAACCGTAAGAGGCAAGATACGACTAAATGTACTAAACTCGGAGGAATTCCGAATGGATAGAGAGATCAAGCAAGGAGATATCTTAAGCCCGTTGCTGTTCGTTATATATATGGATTATATCTATAAGAACTGCAACAACGAAACAAGAAAATCAAGCCTAGAATATTGTAATCTAAACTCTGTATTGACCCATGACTTATTCTAAGTAGATGATGTAGGTCAAAAAATGTACAACATATAAAACAAATAATGCCATTTGGAAGAACTATCTAGAACGAAAAGGGGTGATCATAAATACAGGAAAAAGCAAAACTATGCACAACGGAAACGTAGAACAACGAACAGGTGGTTATTAGAATAGACGGGATTACCTTAAAACAAGTGATAGGAATATCTCGAAACGCTTATCCGTAAAGATGGAAAAATTAACAGATAAATAGAAAATAAGTATACTTCCAGAGGCAAAAAAGAATTGGTAACTAGAACAAAAATGGATCTTTACAAAACCAACAATATTATACACGGCAGATTCTTGGGCAATAACAGACAAACATTGTTCAAAATTAACAGCAGCCGAAATGAGATACGTAAGACGGTTAGTGTCTAAACTAGAAGGAACCGACTACGAAATAGAAGCATAAAAAAGTATTTTAAGTTTATCGTATGCTATTAGAAGTTGTCCGATAAACATTTGAGAAACAGGTTATAAGCACCATGACCCAGAAAAAAATGAATATAGAATAGAATGAAATCTTTGGCTGATCGAAAGCAGCAAAGAAGTTGGAGAATTGGAAGGTATTTTCAAGTGTCTGCAGCAAAGAAAAAAGCAGAAAAGTGTTTGAACGGGGTCGTCAAGTTATCTGAATTGCAGAGCCATTGCGGATAGTAGCAGCGGTGCCTGTTGGAGTAAAAGACGAGTCTTGACAAAGAAAAATTGTTTTTATCGAGTTTTTACGCTTACGCAATCTATAACGTTTGACAATCACTTTGAATGAAGCAATATTTATGGATCAGTTTGTTGCAGAAATCCTTAATACTTTCGTAATGTTATTTACAAAACCACTATAAAAGCCGGCAATTAAAAAAAACAGAGTAACCTTGAATACGGCAAATTAAAATGACTTTCTTTACAATGGCAACACTCGAATCAACATGACTTGTGCTGCACCGTCTGTCGAATCTGTATTTTTGCGCATTTAGAAAGCATTCGTTTACATCGTGCTACTCAAGCTATTATCATATATAATACATCTAGTGGGTTCTTGATTATCAAATAATCATTTCTGTTTACACGAGATATATTGTTTGGCAATCACGCTCGTCCTTCGGACTCGCGTGATTGCCTAAAACAATATATCGAGTGGAAACAGAAATGATTTAATAATAAAAAAGACACGAGTCAATAAACAACGTTTTAACAGTTTATTTATAAATATTAAAAGTACAAATAATGTGGTTGTTATGACAATTGTACTGACAGCAGGTAACGTGATGTTTGTGAAGGCGTGTGACTATCACGTATTAGTCAGGTAGGTGTGTGATTATCAGTTGCAATGTACATTATCGAAAGTTAGTACATGCGTAACTATACATTTTGCTGTTTTTAATTGGTTGATTTTAGAGGAAGTGGTATAATGGACATAGATTACTCAATTTTGGCTATTTTATAATTCATGGTTTGCTTTCGCTTCCAGTGCCATTTAATTTTTATGTATAATAGAAATTAATGATTCTCTTTATGTAACGTCTGCCGTCAGATCGAATCTATATAAAGAGCACATAAATTGGTTTTCAAACGACTATAGTAAAATCTATGTTTAAAAAAAATGCCGTAAAGTGTTCTTAAAGCAACGTCTTCGTTATTTATTAATTACAGATGCATGTTTATTGGTTATACCTCACCCACGCGTAAACAGGGAAATACTACTGAGTGTAAAAGCTAAAATAACATGTAAATTACTCATTTGCTTATTAACCTATACGACTAGTTGTAAATAAACAGCAAATAAACAAATTCGGAAAATAAAATAGTTAAACAGTGAAAAAAGTAACTTATACATACATTGTATCGTTCTATTGGGACTTAAGAATAATTATAAAATAAGAAGGTGTTTAAGAAACGTGAAGCCGTAAACGTCGCAAGTGGTCGTATAAATCACTCAGTACAAATCTAATTTGGATGAGGTAAACGGCACGGGCCCTAAATCATAGTGCAAATTAGAACATATAGAGAAAGAAATGCCAGGGGACGCTCGCACCGACGTCCATGAGGTATGACCGGCGGCATGGCGGCTTAGTCCTGTATTTAGCTGCAATGAATCAGATACAGCAGGTGATTATTACCACCCCTTGCCCTCACTGCAAGAATCCTGGTACGATTAAGGCCTCATCTATCACAGCTATCGGGCGAGGCATCGCCGTGGCCTGCACCTCTACGAAGACGTCTTGAAATATGCGAGACCAACAGTCGGAATTGTATATTTCTAGCCGGAATGATGTAAATTGAGATGTTGTTGCGCTGTTAAGCTTCTTTTAGTTGTGATGGATGATTTCGATTGGGAATTTTGTTTCATAAGAGCAGCCCGACCTGTCTTTATCAGGAGCCGCTGTCGATCGACCACCATTGATATTTATAACTTAGATGGTTCTTGCAACACGAAACTGCGTTTGAGTGATGAGGAGCCGATATTAGGCCCCACTGGCTCTGCTAATATATTTCATTCGATCTTACAAAATTGAGTTGTCATTCATGACCTCTTGCCCATATATTGCTTCATATTCGGACGGTCATATTGCTAATATTCTTGAAAGGTCAGTTAAGTTGCAAATTAATAAGGCATGTATTAGAAGTCAGTTATCAACAGTTTTGTTTTGCCTTCTTCAATTTTAAATTACTTTGTAGAAATACATAGTAACGAAAATATGCGTTTCTGCTAATGACACTGAAATCAGTCATTTTGACATTGATTCCGATGGTTGAAATCGCATTTCAACCACTAGAGATTGAAATGTTCGGACTACCGGGATTTTAAACTGTTTGATATTCAATTAGTGACACGAAGAACGTCACTTTATGTTTAATTTTTTCTAAAGTGCATTAATTGGTTAAAATGAGTGAAAATTCGTAGAAGAATAGTATATGCAACTCGTGGCTGATAAAATTTCAACGTCTCGAGTTACTTTTTTCAACTCGCTTCGCTCGTTGAAAAAACCACTCTCACGTTGAAATTTTATTTCAACCATTTGTCCCATAATATACTAATTTTGCACTACTAGTCTCAGAACGCACCATTACTGGCCTATCTTTAGGTCGTAAAGTTGTTTTTCTCCACCTTGGGAGACGAAGTAAAATAATAGTATATTACATACCTGTCGAGAGATTAAGTAGTTAACCGAGACGCGCAGCGTCGAGGTTAACTTTATCTCCAGACAGGAATGAAACTTTTCACCGTGGTATGTATACTATTTTATTCACAATCATCTAATTTTAAAAATAACTACAATTGAATTCTGAATAATAGATATCTTGATGTAGCAAATATTTTTGTTACCATGAAAACAACCCAGTCTTCAGATATGCAATATTTTTCGGGGTATGTAATAATTTCCCGGCTAGTTTCAGTAATCATCTAGTTCCCAGCTGTTGACATGTCATGAAATTGACACATTACAATGTGATTGCGAATAAACAATTTTTCAGCGTGGCAACTAATAAATTGATAAGTTACCAAATATGTTTTTTATCATACCTGCATCAGAATCGCCATTAAAGCGATTAAAGCACGCCGAGCTTTAAAGGTTGTCAAGGAAACAAGGTATATAGGTAATATTATAACTTCATCTCTATCTTTATTTTGTTGACACGACTGAGTGCAACGATGGACGTGGACGCGACAAAAACGTAAACAATTCTCATAACTATAGTAGCAATATTATTATGCCCTCTTGATTTATCCCGACAAAAATTATTTATAAGTTTTTAGTGCGTAATTTATTTCCAGTATTGCAGATATAATAAAAAATAGCGTAAAGTATTCGTGGATAACTGCTCTTTAAAACACTTGCTCTATTTCGGGCACTCCGGCTACGCCGTCGTAATCGAAAACTCGCGCGTGTTTTAAAGACCTTGTTATCCACTCATACTTTAATATACTATTGTTACAATCAGACATTACTATTTTAATTTGGACGTTTTAAAAAGCTGTATTGACAGTTAAAATATTTTCGAAATTTGTTGGGAATTTTAGGTATTAAGCCGTTTGGTAGTGCAAAAACTAGTATATACACCACGGTAGCGAATCGTCTTATAACCTTCGCGAGTTAGATACATGATAGTATAATATACTATTTCGTCTATCGAAATTTGTAAAACAGTATTGGTTTAGAAAATTACATCTTAATGTATCACTAACAGATTGTATATCGAATGTGGTACCTACACAATATATTTTGAATTCAAATGGCTTGTAAGCCTCAATATTCACCCAAGCTGCACATTTTTTATTGGTACACATTTTATCCTCACAAATCAAGTCGGTAATTTTAATCACGTTAATAAGATACACTGGTACTAATTTTAATCATATTTATATACTTGTTTCTCTATGTTACAGCTTACATAAAAGCAATGGCGCATTATGGCAGAAGCCCGGGGGTCTGGCAAAATTTCAGGAGGCGTCAAAATGGGATGATCGACAAAATTGTTTAATCTTTGCCATAAAATATTAATTCCCAGGCATGTACCGATTGTAAGTTGTAACCTATAATGATAACAGCAAATAATTTCTTGATTTTTCTAACGCTAAGTAAAATGTGGGAGCAAAATTTCAAGGGTTTTTGGCGGCAACTATGGTTAATATGCCCTTGCATAAAAGTTAGTTAAAATTGTAAAGCTTAACCAAGATTTTATATAATATTATATAATTACGCAATGAAAAAACATTTTAATAACTTGCTTACACAGGAATGGCCTTAATTGCGGTACGAAGAAAAAGACTTGCAGTTTGCATATATACTTTTGCAGAAATTAACAATCCTTTAAAGATTGCTATAAATACACGTAAAATAAACCAGCCAATAGGAAGCCTTGTCGAAAGGAGAATTTGAAAACAGTGTAAACAGTGTAATATTGTTTATTCCTAACACAAAGTCTTAAAGCACACACACATTTCAAACTGTGGAAAAGTGACAAGTATTTAAAAATTCCCATTAATTGTGTACCAGTGAGAAAAACATTGTATGTATTGCTATGGTATATAGAGGCCATGTATTACATTAAATACAGTTCTTTATTTACATGAATCAAAAATGAAAAGTTTAATACAGTCATTATACTGAAACGATAGAATGTGGAAAATTATGATAATGATTGCTTATTTAATTGAATAATAATTGAAACTCAAAGATTCAAAGTACATTTTAAAAGAAAGTTATTTCAAAATGAGTACTACTTGATGATGGTAACAAAAATTAACAATAAATACAAAGTTGAATGTTGCATATGACAGAATAAAATTCTATTTGTAATAATTTATAAAGTGAGCACCATTCAAATTTATTTATAACATTTAGCAGGCAGGAATAATGGTAGTCTAGGATAGCAATAAAAAATTGGGATAATTATTAGAATAACAACTTAAAAACAACCATGAAAAATTTGATATAAAATGGATATAAAAATTTTGTAATTGTGTAAATACATAATAAAATCCATTAAAATAACGAAAAATTTTAATAAAACGTAAAGAGGTATGTTGGTTGTACATTACAAATAAAATAAATAGTCCAAGGCAAGATTTTTGGAATATCAAATACAATTAAAAACTGGGATTGAAGAAAGCAGATCCAATTGGATGTGTCCGAGGCCATACAGGAGTTTTGGTCTGTTGCGGATTGTATGAACTTGGAACGGGATCACTGGTGGAGGATACAATTTGTCAATTAGATATGGATACATTGTTAGATGGTGGAGATACAATAAATACTTAGGCGTGCTGGAGATGCTGTCAATGGTTGGAGGTCAGAGCCGTCTATAGGGCTGCAAAAGGTATCGCATTTTTGTTGGAGTTTGGAAGTGTCAGTGCAAAGTAAGTGGTTAAGTTGAAGGTATCTAAATAAATAAAAGGTGATTAATTAATATTAAGAAAGAGACATTATAAAAGTAAAGTAATTACCCAGATTATAGGGATGATGCTGTCAGTTTGACATTTAATTTGAAATTTAATGACAGAAGTATTTTAAATACCTAATATATGCAAATTTGAATCTAAATATCATACAGTCAAACCATTGTAAAGGATTTTATTTATGTCATATTGATTTAGGGGTGTCATTAAACACTGCTTGAAAATAATAGTTGACAGCAATTGACATTCAGTAACTGCAGCAATAAATAACTAACTAGATTTCGGCGAACCATACCCTGAGAAAAAGGAGTACTCATGTAATTTGAAATAAATTCAATTTAATTTTATAATAAAGTTAAAGTTTCAATACTTGAATTAAATAAGCATACACACGTATCCATTGCATAATGTAATGGTCGCTCGAAACGTGGGGCAAAAGTGTGATTATTAGTCAGTTTGTTAGAACATAATTAACAGACCCGGCATCAGTTGTGTTGCTTGCGAGCTCGAGCAACACACGAAACAATGTGAGCAACACACAGGCCTTCGGACGACAACAGACAAAATGCCTAGATCTTGTCCATGATAACAAACAAGCAAACAAAATAATTGGCAACGTCACATGCTGTTCGCTTCTACAGTCAGTCACAATACTCGCAGTGTACTGTTCCAAGCATTATTAGTTCATTAACGCCTGGTGGTTTGTGTACCTGATCTTTTGTACGTATCTGTACTGATACCTTGTCAGGCCATTTTACATTTCTCAATGATTTAATCAGTTACACAAACCTTTAAAACAGTTTTGGTACATAAGTGGCGAGTTTGTCTGTATTTAGAGTCCATTTTAGGCATAGTTCATCGCATAATACTGCAAGGTTTAGTATCAAGTATAGCCATTCGTAACTTCGTACACCCCTTTCATCATTGTTTCTAATTTGTAATCTTTGTGCATCACTGTCATCTTGGTTTCGTGCAGCTGCTTGTCCCAGTAGTCGCAAGCGCGTTGATTTGCAAGTTATTTAAAATTCAGCCCATGAGCACAACAAGGATAGCCTCTGCTTATTTCGCTGGTGGGCGACCACGTGTTGAGTCCATCCTGCGCTGTGATTGGCCGGGGTGAATCTCTCAAGGCACAGCTGTGTTCACGAGCGGGGTTTTCTCTTGGCAGTCGGAAACAGACGCTGCTTGGTGACGTTGGTGTGCACTCGTGTGTGGGTTAGAGAAGTCCGTGGAGAGTCGTTGTGGGAATTCAGTTCTTATGTGGGCTTGTTAAAGCCAATTTTTCCGCCGTCGTTTGGGAGGCGGGACCCTGTTCCTGAAATTACCTATACAACGGTTCCGCTGTTAGCTGTGTAATGGTCGACGTGGCCCGTACACAATTTGCTCTTTTTAGAGGATTCTAGAGGACGCCGCAGCCTTTCGGCTCTTGTCACACACCCAGGTGCGAGCGATATACCGACACTGCTTTGAATGCCACCGCCGTTGCAGGCTGGGCCTGCTAACAAGGTAAAAATCGTGCAATATACTAGTTCGTTCGCATGTTCTTGTAACTTAACCCTTTAAGTCGGCGCCCGATGCTGAAATAATGCAATAGTACATTCCAGTTTGCGTTTGATGCATAACCATTGCAGAGTAGGTACACTCTGATTAAAATATAACGTTGTGATCTAACATTTTGTGCTGCAAGACAGTTTTGTTTCTGTAAAATTAAGTGCTAATGCAGAGTACACTCTGAATAAAATTTAACGTGGTGTTCTAACACTCAGTGCTGCAAGATAACTATGTTTTGTAAATTTGTAATTTGTAAATTAGCCTTTCAAGTTTGCGTTTGACGTATAATTAATGTAGAGTACACTCAAGCACAACATTTCACGTTGGTGTTCTAGCATTCAGTGCTGCAAGGCAGCTTGGTTTTGTAAATTAACCCGTTTTAAGTTTCCGCTTGACGCTTAAATAACGCCCAGTACACTCTGGCACAAATGTAGCGATTGCTATTCTCAAATGTTTCACTGTAAGTCAGGGCTTTCTGGTGACTCGAACTCAAGTTCAGGTTTTATACTCGCGCGTCACGCCTGTTGAGGCCTAAGCCGACGTTATAACCTCATTCGGCCTGGATTTGTTGTTCGGCTCAGCTCTGCGCCGCAACCTTTAGTTAAAGCGCTTCCCAGCTGGGCGTACCCTTTAAGCCATTCTTACGAGCCGGCATACGTGCCGAAGATACCTGTATTTTTGTATGATGTTTGGTAGGTCACTTGGAGTGGCCTAATAGATGTATTAATCGTACCGTCTTATTCTTTTTGTGTCTTGTGAATGTTTGTTTACAGGGTGACTGTGTCACTGTGTTACGACCATTGTAAGGTGAGGCCCGGACGTGGCAGATGAGCATTTTAGGTAGGTCGCTGTGTCTGTCGCTGCACTGTGGCTTCCACAAATAGTTATTTGAGTATTTTTCGCCCCGTTTGACCCTCAAGGTCCAGTCGAACGTAATTTCCCGGATTTGGATCTTGTGGCGCCCATTTCTTTAGCAACACCCTATATACTTATCGACACGCTTGTCTTGTGGTGTACCGTTTTGAACCACGCCCATCTCCCTGAGCGTATTTGAGCCGAGGCCTTTAGCCTGTTCTTGACGATTCTCAGGGTGAGCGTGCCCATTTCCCGGATTTGTTTAGCATGCGATACTCGCTCATCCGTGATTGTCGTAAGACCAATTTAATACCGTAACAACCTGCATATCAAATTTTCTGCTTTTTATAAGCTTTGTTGCGCCCAGCCTTAATCATAAGACTCTCCCCTCTGTTTCCATTGTCCTTTATCTTGTGCATTTCTCATATATCTCAGTCCTACCACTCTTTTTATTTCGTCCTACCACCTTGTGTTTGACTTTCATCTTCTTCTTCTGCCGGTCCATGGTCTCCATCGCAAGATCTTGGCATTTCATTAGTCATCTGCTATGCGCGCTGTATGACCAGCAAAGTCCCATTTTAGATTGCTATTCTCTGTTTGATATCAGTTACCTTTGTTTTTTGCCTGATCCAATCGTTTTGCTTTCTGTCTTTTAATTATATTTCTCCATCAGCTATTGGGTTATTTGCAATTGTTTCGGGAGGGTCTATGTCTGTGCTCCATATGTCAGCAAAGGCAGCACGCATTGGTCAAAACAGTTTGTTCTGATGTATCGACGAATTTTTCTGTTTTTGAAAATATATACCAGTTGATCAAAGGCAAGCCATCCTAGTCTTCTACTTCGTTCTATTTCTATTTTGTTATTCCTACTCTTCTCCATTCCAGATTCTTCAAAACTGATTCCGGGGCCAGGGTAAAAAACGTAGGTGATTTTGCGTTCCCTTTTCCAATTTCCTCTTTTTTCTGTTTTCATGTAGTCTGAAGGTTGATTTTGCTTTCTTAGATAAATTTTCTAATAAGGATTGTATCGATGGTATTCGTGTCTTGTCTAATTTCTCCATTATTGCCCAGTGTTCTATTGCGTCAAAAATCTTTTCATAGTCCACAAATGCCATGCGGAGTGAAAAGTTATTTTTTACTGATTTTTCTAGAAGTATTTTTACGGTTAGGAGATGGTCGCATGCACTATATTCTTACGTTTACGGAATGCTAGTTCAACTTGTTCTCCATTCTGTTTGTTTGTGATTATTCTCATAAACCGTTTGTATATCTGCGTTAGAAAGCTTATTCGCCGATAGTTTTTTAAAAGTGCTGAGTTGTCTTTTTGTTATTCCAGTTTTCAGGTGTGGTTTGTTGTTTCTTGGTGTTATTGTTTCTTACGCTTCTTTGATTATTGATTATTGATCATCTTGTCATGGAGCTTTACTATATCAAATATTTAGGACTATTTGGCATTAAAACAATTTTTTGCCAATCATTTTGAAATTTCTGCTATTTATTCTTTTTAGAGGTAAGAGCAACACATGGCAAAACACAAAGATGCCGGCCCTGATAATTAAGTAAGTAATTGCGACATAAGTGTCAGGATAGGTAAAATAAAATAAATCACGTTTTGGAAAGTAAAAATTAGGTAATTGAGATCAAATAAAGGAACAGTCAATAATAATAAGTAAAGTTTTATGATAAAGATTCATTGTTGAACAAAAATACAAGGTTTTGCAAGTTGAGATAAGATTTAATAAAAAGTAAATACGTTTTGAGTACAAGTTAAAAATTTTAAACTAAAATATGGCAGACAAAAGGGTTACAAGAGAAAGAAAGAAGACTGAAGAGGAAAAAGACGAAGGACAAGAAGAAATGGAAGCAGTGACGAATGGTGCTGAAATAGAAATGGAGGAAATACAGCACGAGTTAGTAAATGAAAAAGATGGTCACATAAGAGGCAGATTTCACATTACAATGATATATTCATACAAAGTGTAAAAATGTAAGTATGCAAGAGTTGTTGTTTGTTCAATGAATTTAAAAATGTTTCTATGGAAACAGAGTAGATTAGTAATTGTTATGAAGTTATAATTTTGTAAATAAGAATGTTAGAAATATTATTCAGTGTTCTTGTTGGAAGCAGATTAAGAAAAAGGTTTTTGTTTACAAAAGAGAAAAGAAATATTTTTTTAATCTGAGGAGTTATGCTATGGTATATAGAGGCCATGTATTACATTAAATACAGTTATTTATTTACATGAATCAAAAATGAAAAGTTTAATACAGTAATTATACTGAAACGATAAGATGTGGAAAATTATGATAATGATTGCTTATTTAATTGAATAATAATTGAAACTCAAAGATTCAAGGTACATTTTAAAAGAAAGTTATTTCAAAACGAGTACTACTTGATGATGGTAACAAAAATTAACAATAAATACAAAGTTGAATGTTGCATATGACAGAATAAAATTCTATTTGTAATAATTTATAAAGTGAGCACCATTCAAATTTATATATAACATGTAGCAGGCAGGAATAATGGTAGTCTAGGATAGCAATAAAAAATTGGGATAATTATTAGAATAACAACTTAAAAACAACTATGAAAAATTTGATATAGAATGGATATAAAAATTTTGTAATTGTGTAAATACATAATAAAATCCATTAAAATAACGAAGAATTTTAATAAAACGTAAAGGGGTATGTTGGTTGTACATTACAAATAAAATAAATAGTCCAAGGCAAGATTTTTGGAATATCAAATACAATTAAAAACTGGGATTGAAGAAAGCAGAACCAATTGGATGTGTAGCAGAGGTCCAGTACATTGCAGGGAATGTACCATTGTGTGAGCTGCGAGGGGCAATGGTCCGAGGCCATACAGGAGTTTTGGTCTGTTGCGGATTGTATGAACTTGAAACGGGATCACTGGTGGAGGATACAATTTGTCAATTAGATATGGATACATTGTTAGATGGTGGAGATACAATAAATACTTAGGCGTGCTGGAGATGCTGTCAATGGTTGGAGGTCAGAGCCGTCTATAGGGCTGCAAAAGGTATCGCATTTTTGTTGGTTTGGAAGTGTCAGTGCAAAGTAAGTGGTTAAGTTGAAGGTATCTAAATAAATAAAAGGTGATTAATTAATATTAAGAAAGAGACATTATAAAAGTAAAGTACTTACCCAGATTATAGGGATGATGCTGTCAGTTTGACATTTAATTTGAAATTTAATGATAGAAGTATTTTAAATAATATATGCAAATTTGAATCTAAATATCATACAGTCAAACCATTGTAAAGGATTTTATTTATGTCATATTGATTTAGGGGTGTTATTAAACACTGCTTGAAAATAATAGTTAACAGCAATTGACATTCAGTAATTGCAGCAACAAATAACTAACTAGATTTCGGCGAACCATACCCTGAGAAAAAGGAGTACTCATGTAATTTGAAATAAATTCAATTTAATTTTATAATAAAGTTAAAGTTTCAATACTTGAATTAAATAAGCATACACACGTATCCATTGCATAATAGTATATATGTATTTATACAATAAAGCAGAAATATTTTTGCAAATGTCCTCCTGTAGTATAACTTTGGAAGATTTAACGTCAACTAAGTCGACAATATCTTGGTTTCAATAACAGCAGCTACGAAAGCTTTAAGAAATTATAGAAATGCCAACTGGTCGCGTTCCGCTCAGGCAAATTAATAAGAAAAAATTTCCGGAAAGAATTAATGCTCTTATAAGATTATATGCGATAATAAATAAATAAAATAAAATTTCATATGCTTCCGCATGTAGAATTTGACAGCAAAATAAACGCAAAGTTAGTTATTTGGCAATTAGTGCTACCAACTTTGCAAATGTTGCGTTTAACTTTAACGCCGTCTCATAGCGGTTTGTAATACGCATTCGAGATAATCTTCAGGTTAAACTTCTGGTAAGGTTTAACTTTACTACAAATTTAACCTTGTATTGTAATACCGGCCCTTTAGTGACCTTAATTTATATGAGATAGGAGCGCCAATATTAAGGCGGCTTTACACGTGTATAGTAGCTAAAGCAAGTTACTAAATCAAGTAGCTAAAATTTTGTAGTTTAGTTAAGCGAGCACGTTTACACACATTTTAGCATAATTGTTTAGTTGACGTTGACTTTTTCAAAATGGCACAACGTGCAATAATTCATTCGTCATTAAAGACATGTATTTTTCACTTATGTGCTGAATTGGCGGATAGGTATTATTTTTTATTTCTGCAACTCCAAATCCCACAATTTCTTTGTAAGCCGTTTCTCGGGCTGGTTTATTCTTGTAAATGCTAGCCCTGGTATTCCACAAACATTCTTCGTCTCGATATCCTTGCACAAATTTTAATGTTGTATCTTCATTCCAACGGGACGCCATGTTTCAACAAATTATGTAACGAACGATGTGTCTGACTAATACACTTCACTAAAGTAACCTGTCTACACCTGCTTAGTTTGCGTTTAGTTACCGAAAATCGAAGTGGGGGTACGCCACTTGCTCAAGTAAATAGAACTGATTTCTATTCACTTGACTAAGCAGTTTACTAATTTCTTTACTTGCTCAAGTACTAAACCGTACTAACCGAAAATACGAAAATTTACATGAAAACTCAGTGCAAAATTTAGCAGGCAATTTTCTGTATGCAACAATGCTTAATATTTTTATAAATTTACAAGTAAATTTTGCATCCAATTTAGCGTCGTTACATACAAATGTGTACAAACCTCGGTCATGGTTGCGTTGTTAATAACTACAGTCGAAGATGCACTCGTACAGTTGGATGTTGATGGTAGCGATTCGAAACGCGCAGAAACATTTCCAGCAATAGAGGATGTAAGAATAGTAGGTACAGCATTCGTATTCAATGTTGTAATGCCTTCAGCGTTAGTTTTAATTTGCGATACTTCAAAGTAACGCTGCAGAAGATGAGAAGCAATATCGCTACATACAAATGTGCACAAACCTCGGTCATGGCTGCGTTGTTAATAACTACAGTCGAAGATGCACTCGTACAGTTGGATGTTGATGGTAGCGATTCGAAACACGCAGAAACATTTCCAGCAATAGAGGATGTAAGAATAGTAGGTACAGCATTCGTATTCAATGTTGTAATGCCTTCAGCGTTAGTTTTAATTTGCGATACTTCAAAGTGACGCTGCAGAAGATGAGAAGCAATATCGCTACATACAAATGTGTACAAACCTCGGTCATGTGTTAGCTATATTTATCTATATTTTCCTTTACCTACCTTTAGGTCATCGCTATATCTCTTAGTTAACAATCGATCACTATAAGAGTATATTTGAGGCCCGTCTCTAGCATCAGTGAAGACGTCGCGGATTCTAGTTTATGATGTTGATAATTGGCGCCAACAAGTTAAACTCAAATATACTGATATAAGCCAAGAAACTTGTAACTTCACTTTCTATCAACTAATAACAATACGATTATTGAACTCCCTATCAAAATGAAAGAAAGCAATACTTGTAGCTAGTTTTATTACTACTAGAACATTATTACCATCGATCAGACAATTAGCATCTTTAATATTACAACCTAACGCAGGGTACCCCAAATAGCTTAACTTAAACCGCTCGTAAGTTTAATGGTTACACAGTTTTTATATGAAAAAATATCATCATATTCTAGCTAAAACACTTATCTTTGCAGACTCGCAGACATTTAATACGTCCCGTTACTCCTATCACATGTCAGCTTGACAGGCCCCAACCGCGGCTGTCATTCGCTACACATCGACCCCCAAGACTGCGGTTGATTCTCCGTAGATTATCTTTCCAAGATTTTCCGCCTAATAGTTGTTGCTATAAATCGAATTTCCAGGTAACAAAAGGCAAATGCCACATTAAACTACATACCCTGTTCACAGGCAATAAACTTCGCAATCGTTGAATTCGTGTTTCCCAAATCGCTTCACAGCTTGAATATAATATTCATTGGAAAAATGACATCCGCTTAATGATCTCCCTTACAGGAACGGTTGGCCAGTAACCCAATTCCTTACTATCATCAAACCATATTAAATGGCGAGATTGTCATTTACACCCCACGAAAACTCTTGTCTTTTTTTAAAAGCTGATATACAAATTTTCTCTCAAACAAACAACCGTTGTTTTTATATCTTCTCTAGCAACGAACAAAGCCAATCTGATATTAATTTTATCGCGTCACTCTCACTAGATTCCTCATTCAACACTAGTAATAATATCAAATGCTTTTGACACGTAACAAACTCCCCCCTTACCAGAAAGGAAAAATTTCAACGAAATTTTTAACTAAATAAAAACTTTATCCTAAAAGGATACATACATATACGCTAGAGAGTCAGTAAACCGTCTGTCATAAGACGTCTCTAACAATTAATCTAAAAAGAAAACCAATACCCACACCACAAACAAGCAACTACACTGTAGAGACGGTGATGACCCCAGGAGGAACCCAGGACCAGATCAACCCCACGACAAGGATCAAGATTGTTCGTCGCTGCTGGATGTAGATCTGCGCCGGTGAACAACCCCGTAACAACCTGTCGTGAAGAAGCTCCACCCCCATGAACCCCCCAAAATCACTCCAAATCCCCACAGCGTACCCCCCCTGACAACTTTCAATAAACCCCCGAGGCGGAAGCACACCTCCACACAGTTTCAGGTACTGTCAGACCGAAAATAGTTAAGCCAAAACGAAGAATAACCAGGGTTTTCCTTTTGACACGCCTGAGGAGGAAGTAACCCCAGTGACAGAGGGTTAAAGAAACCAGAAAAGTGAGAGGCAGAAGCCAACATCCACACAACTCTCATACACTCCGACGGAGGGATCCTTCAGCGCCCCGAACGGCCTGAAGAAAACCCCCACCAATCTTCATCTCACATCCAACAATCACTCATCACCAGAGATTTCATCCGCACCAGATCAAAGAGAAATAAAAGAAAACAAATTGTCATTCATCTAAGTAAACAGTTCATTCAAAACAAAATCGACATTCACTACATTACAAGAGAGAAATATAGACAAAGCTTTAAGAAGAAAAGAAGGCGAAGAATGAAGGACTGGTCATCTTAAAAAAAAAATTTTTTGTAGGGAAACACCCTATATCCCCAAACCCCAAGGGATGCCTAAAAGAAACGAAGAAGTTGTACTTCTTTAACGATTAATCTCGTTACCCTTATGTCCCCTTAGAAAAAGCAGGATAACGTAACGCGCTTCCAATACAATCAAAAAGAAAACCGTCCATTAACATTTCCCAACAGGGAACTCCCTATACGTTATACCCAAAAGAGGGAAAAGAACAAGATATTAAAGTTTCCCAAATAGTGTCCTTCCCGACTGAACCCTTCCAACCACCCTATACCTTAAAATGGGGAAAGAACAAGATATTAGAGTTCCCCAAAGAGTGACCTACCCTACTGTGTCCTTCCAACCACCCTATGCACATCACACATCATTAATTCATCTCAGAGTTATCATGAGGTTTCAAATCCTTGGCATGCCAAGTCCCCTTTAATATTTTTCCGTCAGGATCTTTGAGTTCATAAACCCATCGTGAAAACTTTCGATTAATAATAAACGGTCCTATAAATTTTGCAGCAAGCTTGGAAGTAAACTGACGAGCAGCATCCGATAACACATAGTGTCTACGCAACACTGCTTGATCCGGAACGAACTCGAAAGGTCGTCGACGAAAGTCATAGCGAGTTTTTGACTTTTGATAAGCCTTATCCAAACGACGTTTAACATCAGCATACAGTTGCTTGAGTACTGTAGAACGATTATCTAAATCTCTATCCCGATTAAATTGAATTTCCGGATTTCCATCACCAACTACCGGTTCGTGATTTAATATGATTTCTCTGCCAAAATTAATGAAATATGGAGTTTTTCCCGTAAATTCATGAACTGAGGTACGTATAGCACAAACTACGTGGGACAAATATTTATCCCAGTCTCGATGACGGTCTGATACGTAAGCTGTCAACATAGTTTTCAGCACTATGTTTATACGTTCCGTAGAATTAGCTTGAGGATGATAATTGGCAGTAAACGAAATCTTACAGCCATACTTCTGATTTAAAGTTTGAAACTCATGACTGCGAAACTGAACGCCATTATCACATATGATTCGCTTGGGAACCCCAAACATCAAAAATACGTCTTCCTCAACAATACGTGAGATAACCTTAGCTGATGCTGTACGGAGCGGAAACACTAATGGAAACTTACTAAAACAATCCGCCACTACGAATATATACGCGTACCCTCGTACTGAACGAGGTAAAGGACCTACAATATCACAACAGATTAGTTCCCAAGGCTTCGAAATTAATGAATGTCCACCCATATACCCTGCAGGGGCTCTCTGTTCTGGTTTAATTCGTTGACACGTTTCGCAACGGCGAACATAAGCAGCCACAACATAACGTAGTTTAGGCCAGTAGTATCTTTGTGCAATACGATGAAAAGTTTTATTAACACCCGTATAACCAGCGGTCGGAATATCGTGATTTTGTTTGATAACTTCTTGGCGTTGAGTCTTTCGAACAACCAGTTTCCAATGATCTTCATCATCTGCCAAGTCTGGATAATCGGTTCGAACATATTTATACAATTGACCGTCACTAACTCTCCAATGGGGAAATTTTCGAGGATTGTTAATAACAAATCGACACATACGATGATACCATGGATTACCAGCAGAACCAAACTGAACGTTAATAGCATCAATAACAGGAACAGCACGAGACAAAGTGTCAGGCACAACATGTTCTTTACTTTTTCGATGAATAATGTCAAAATCATATTGTTGAAGGCGAACTGCCCATCGAGCGATACGACCAACAGGGTCTTTAATACTATTAAGCCATTTTAAGCTATAATGATCAGTTACTACCGTGAACTTAGTTCCCTCAATATATGGTCTAAGTTTTTCAATAGCAAAAAGAACAGCGAGGCATTCACGCTCTGTTGTGCTAAAATTTCGTTCGTTTCTAGTAAGCGACCGACTAATGTAACATATAACTTTCTCTCCATCAGCTTGATGTTGAGTAAGTACGGCACCAATACCATAACCAGAAACATCCGTTTGAATAACAAAGGGTACAGAAAAATCAGGGCAAGCTAATATCGGAGCAGATATCAAATGTTCTTTAATATCACTGAAGGCTCGTTCACAATTACTATCCCAGAAAAATTTCGCATTCTTGCGGAGCAAGGATGTAAGAGGTCCGATAAGTGAAGAAAAATTCGGAACAAAGCGACGGTACCATGACGCCATACCAATTACACGACGTACTTCCTTCACTGACACAGGAGTAGGAATACGATTAATTGCATCTACTTTTTCTGGGTCTACTAATAAACCGCGTGAATTCACTACATAACCGAGATACTTAAGTTCTGGTTTACAAAAATGACATTTATTTTGGCTTAAAGTAAGACCAGCAGCTAATAACCGAGACACAACCTCACGAAGAGTAGAAAGATGTTTTTCGAAAGTTGGCGTACAGATTACAATATCGTCAAGATACGTAAAGACATATGGTTCCAAATCAGCACCAATAACCCTATCAATTAGGCGTTGCCACGTTTCCGGCGCCGTATGCAAACCAAAAGGTAGGCGGCAAAATTGAAATAACCCCCTATTAGGTACAGTAAACGCTGTTAAAGGGCGTAAAGAAACAGCCACAGGTATCTGCCAATATGGGGATTTAATATCAAAAGTCGTAAGATAATGTGCGTCACGAAGTTTATCCAAAGTACTTGATACATATGGAATAGGATAAGCATCAGGTTGACTGACTTTATTAAGTTGGCGATAATCAACACAGAACCGATAACTACCATCTTTCTTTTTAATCATTACTATCGGAGATGACCAAGCAGAAGTCGAAGGTTCTACCACTCCCTCATCCAACATTTTCTTTAACTCAAGATCTACCTGTTTCTGCAGAGCAGGAGAAATAGGATAATATCGCTGCTTAATAGGCGACGATGTGGTTTTAATCTCATGTTCAACAAGATGAGTGCATCCTAACTTATTTCCCATTTTACTAAAAACTTCTTTGACAAAACAATCTAATTGTTCTCGCTGAACTTCAGATAAATGTTCTACAGCCTGTATTGCATTAACTTCCGGGATCAAGTGATCTTTCGAGAAGGTGCATTCGTTAATTCTAAGATCGGTTACAATACCCATTCTACGAAAAAAATCGCATCCCAAAATCAAGGTATGGGGTACGGAAGGCACAACTAATAACTCACAAGTACAAACTCTATCGCGAAGCATAAGTGGTACTGTAACTATACCTAATATTTGACATTCTGCACCGTCAGCAACATTACATGTCCTATCTTTACTTGGTGTAAGCCTACAATGACCTTTCAACAGCTCCCATCCCTTTCTACCAACAACAGTATGCGAAGCACCCGAATCTAACAATCTAAGAATCTCATTACCAAAAATTGAAACTTTAAGATACGGTCTCTCATCAGGACCTGCGTGACTTAAAATATAATCTAAAACAGCTTTAGAACTAAAATCCGAATTATTTACAACATTGACCGAAGAATTTATTTGACACCGCTCTATTCGGTCGTCTAGCGGCGTCGACCCCCATTTCCCGAACATGAAGGGCATGTACGGACAGTAAAATCAGGTCGTCCACAACCATAGCAATATTGTTTACTATTTGCTGAACAGTTACGCGCAAAATGATTCGGTTTATCACATTTCCAACATCTCAAATCAGAAGGCTTGGTTGCATTGATTACCTTCGGTGGGTTATTACTACGAGTTTGAACGTAACCCTCATTTGAGGATACATTCACTGTATGAATCCTAGCATTACATTTCGACTTTTGATAGGCTAGATCGGGTTCTAACATTCGATTTTCCTGAGTGGGAGGTCCACGGAACCGTTGTGCACGCACATGTGCATCTTCAACAGCTTTACACACTCGAAGTAATTGTGAAAAGGAAACTATGTTCTCTAAAGCCATTTGGGTTTGGAAATGTGGTAATAAATTCCTACGTATTAGATTAAGGCGCTTTGTTTCAGAAGGCATCGATGGTAACCGATGGAATAAGTTTTCCATTATCGACACAAATACGGTCACGGGTTCATCGGCCCCCTGAGTACGATTGCGTATTTCATACCATAAACAAGCTTTATAATCACATGGAAGAAAAGCTGAACGTAACGCATTAACTAACTGGTCCCAATTATACAAAGTATTTCTAACCGATCGGTACCAAATCAAAGCATAATCGGTGAAAAATTCAACAGCCGAAGTAAAAAGTTGTTCCTTAGTAACCCCATGCGCCATTCGCAATTCTTCAACACGTCCTAGAAAACTAGAAAGTCCCGATTGACCATCAAAACGAAGGTTCCATTTATTCATCGGAAGGTAATTGTTATAACGTGGAGTAGCATCAATGACTTTAGTGCTGTTAAAACCAATAGGTGTCGGTAACGTTTGAAAATGTTGACTATCAATTACATTTGAATGATTAAAATGGTTTTGTGATTGATTGGCTTGTAATGGCTCATCGTCAAGGTCCATCAAGTTAACTGTTTGTGAACTAGAAGGAACTACAGGTTCATTTTCAGATGTTAATCTGGACTCGAGATCGTCCATAGCCCCTAAACACCTATTATATAGCTCATCTTTATCATCTGCTGAAGACCCCTCAAAAACTAACCGTTCTAGTCGATTTGAAATGTATACCAAGCGGGTCTGAATACGTTTATAATCATTACCACCCCAAACAAATGACTCAGAAGCCACTATCTCTTCCACAAGAATGTCAAGCTTCCTACTGCATATATCTAATTCTTCTACGTTATTCAATTCTACCTCCGGGAACGAAGCATTTCCCGTCTTCTCTAAACCTAATACGCTTTTCCGGCGTATTTCCCTTACAAACAACTCCCCGTATTCGTAATACATAATCTATCTCGTCTACCAATAACCTATCAACATCCATTCTGATTCCTCAAAGTAAAACCCTTTTTACCACAAGTATACCGTTTTATGTATTATTCTCAAAGTAATTCTTTGGGTTGTCACGTTCTGACGATATTTTTCCACTTACATAAACGAGTACAGAAAGTTATGTATAACTATTTTCAGTATTGCTCCTTTCTATTATAGTACGACCTAAAGGTATATGTTCCAAACTATAGCCCCTCGTTAGCTCATCAAAAATCTTGTTAAAGCCCCACGTTGGGCGCCAAACTTGTTAGCTATATTTATCTATATTTTCCTTTACCTACCTTTAGGTCATCGCTATATCTCTTAGTTAACAATCGATCACTATAAGAGTATACTTGAGGCCCGTCTCTAGCATCAGTAAAGACGCCGCGGATTCTAGTTTATGATGTTGATAATTGGCGCCAACAAGTTAAACTCAAATATACTGATATAAGCCCAGAAACTTGTAACTTCACTTTCAATCAACTAATAACAATACGATTATTGAACTCCCTATCAAAATGAAAGAAAGCAATACTTGTAGCTAGTTTTATTACTACTAGAACATTATTACCATCGATCAGACAATTAACATCTTTAATATTACAACCTAACGCAGGGTACCCCAAATAGCTTAACTTAAACCGCTCGTAAGTTTAATGGTTACACAGTTTTTATATGAAAAAATATCATCAGATTCTAGCTAAAACACTTATCTTTGCAGACTCGCAGACATTTAATACGTCCCGTTACTCCTATCACATGTCAGCTTGACAGGCCCCAACCGCGGCTGTCATTCGCTACACATCGACCCCCAAGACTGCGGTTGATTCTCCGTAGATTATCTTTCCAAGATTTTCCGCCTAATAGTTGTTGCTATAAATCGAATTTCCAGGTAACAAAAGGCAAATGCCACATTAAACTACGTACCCTGTTCACAGGCAATAAACTTCGCAATCGTTGAATTCGTGTTTCCCAAATCGCTTCACAGCTTGAATATAATATTCATTGGAAAAATGACATCCGCTTAATGATCTCCCTTACAGGAACGGTTGGCCAGTAACCCAATTCTTTACTATCACCAAACCATATTAAATGGCGAGATTGTCATTTACACCCCACGAAAACTCTTGCCTTTTTTTAAAAGCTGATATACAAATTTTCTCTCAAACAAACAACCGTTGTTTTTATATCTTCTCTAGCAACGAACAAAGCCAATCTGATATTAATTTTATCGCGTCACTCTCACTAGATTCCTCATTCAACACTAGTATTGCAAGATGCACTCGTACAGTTGGATGTTGATGGTAGCGATTCGAAACGCGCAGAAACATTTCCAGCAATAGAGGATGTAAGAATAGTAGGTACAGCATTCGTATTCAATGTTGTAATGCCTTCAGCGTTAGTTTTAATTTGCGATACTTCAAAGTGACGCTGCAGAAGATGAGAAGCAATATCGCTACATACAAATGTGTACAAACCTCGGTCATGGCTGCGTTGTTAATAACTACAGTCGAAGATGCACTCGTACAGTTGGATGTTGATGGTAGCGATTCGAAACGCGCAGAAACATTTCCAGCAATAGAGGATGTAAGAATAGTAGGTACAGCATTCGTATTCAATGTTGTAATGCCTTCAGCGTTAGTTTTAATTTGCGATATTTCAAAGTGACGCTGCAGAAGATGAGAAGCAATATCGCTACATACAAATGTGTACAAACCTCGGTCATGGCTGCGTTGTTAATAACTACAGTCGAAGATGCACTCGTACAGTTGGATGTTGATGGTAGCGATTCGAAACACGCAGAAACATTTCCAGCAATAGAGGATGTAAGTATAGTAGGTACAGCATTCGTATTCAATGTTCTAATGCCTTCAGCGTTAGTTTTAATTTGCGATACTTCAAAGTGACGCTGCAGAAGAGAGAAGCAATAAGATTGTACGTACAAGTTTATTCAAAACTACTTACCTCACATAACCGTGAAGAATCAGCCGGAGTCCAATTTTTGCTTTTCCAAAATTTAGACCAATAATCCCGTTGTTGCAAATTTTTGGGAAATCTGAACAACGCTAATCCCTTACCTTGCTTTGTACTGCAATTATCTGATGCACAGTAGACCATTTCACTTGTAGCCACTGCTAGAAGAAACGAAAGGCGACGCATGCAAATTTGCAGAAATATAGGTTATGTAACGGACACGCCTTTTTAGCGGTTACGTACGGCTTAGATTGTGGGAGCGTTCAATAAGCAGATATGAAAATTAATCAAAGTGGACTTGCCTTCGAAGCTGAGTCAATAGTTTTAAAAAACACAAGAAATATGCATAATAAATAATTGTTTTCTGTGATAATATCGCTATTAAAAGTTAAGGGAAGTTTGTTTACAAAAACCCAAAAATAGAAATGTTCGATTGCAACTGTCATACTTTTAGTTGTGTAAACACGGCTTGTAGTTTTGTGCTTTATTTAATAGGTATGATGCATATTATAAAAAGGGTATTTTAGAAATAATCAAAACACCTTATAAACTACTTGATTCTACGAATAAACCTGCTGTGTACCTCTATACAGGGAATTTATTTTAATGGTTAACATAAGAGTTTCGTTTCTATGCCAATAATTAATCATACAGATCACTTCCATGGTTACCAATGAGACCAACAGATTAGAGCGTTTATTTTACGAGTTAACATACGAATGATTACTTGTCAAAAAGACAACTAAAAGTTATGCTAATGTATACTAGCTACAAAAATAAAGTTTCTTATTACCAAGTAGCTAATTCAAATTCGTATGTTAACTCGTAAAATAAACTGTATTTATATATAATTTGTAACTGTGGAACTGAACTGTATGATTAAATGCTGGCATAGAAACCAAACTGCTCTGTTAACCATTAAAATAAATTCACGGCTTACGCGCACACACATTCGTGCGCGTAAAAATGCTCAAGTCAGTACCGAGATTAACCTGTTGAAGTGTAATTTCAACACCTTTCTGGGCACTCAATGTACTTAAATCTCTTCGAATGACACTTTTTTATTCTCAGCCTGTTATTCTATTGCCAAAATTATACTTTTTTATAGTACCTCAGATGGCTTTCTATCTGGAGGGTGAAGTATTCTGTCATTTCAGTCGCGGTTTGCTCTTACGTCTTCTTCAGTAATAGTAAGGCAAATATTGTGTCGATCATGTATTATACATAGTATGTTGAAAAGTACTAAAGAATAAATATTGTGAAATAAAAGAAATAGAGGCGATAGAGGTACAAAGTCCTTTATCCAACACCTTCTAGTTTTAAGACTATTACTACTAGAACGATGTTAGACCTCTAAAGTGGCCCATAACCCACTAGTGAGATAAAAACCATGTCACTCGCTTACTCGCTACTGTATTGTTGGTAGCACTGTCAAGCTGTGTCAAATTCGAGATTTACAGTTTAAGCTTGGCGTCAGTCTGTGTCAACTAACAAACAAAACCTAACCTACTAACCTCGAATTTGACGTAGACTGACAATACGCTTGAGTACTCCCAAACGTATAACAGAAATCACAGGCGACTCTAATTATAAATTTATTTGAACCGTCGGGTACTTCCCAATTTCACTTTTGACGGCTGCCATAAAAAATTATTTTTTTAAATATTTATTGAGTTGTTGGATAAAATGTTGTATGGCACGCGTGTGTTATTACAAATAATTAACTCGAGAAAAAACCTCTCTCGACCTGGCGGCCTCGAGGGCTCAACTTTTTTCTCGTGTATTATTTATAATATAACGCACTTGTACCCATAAATACACTAACAATTACCGCACATATTAACACCTGTAATTTTATACATAAGATCAATAAAAGCTAAATTTATAGAAAGGCACTAAGGAACACACCTGAAAATATTCTGCAAGTATTCCATTTTATTGTATAAAAATATACCGCAATCAACCACATTTCCACTATCGTTGATTACTCGCAAACAATATTTTCCATATCAACATTAAAAAAACAAAGCTCTTGTAGCTATTTTGAAATATGTTGGCTAAATTGTTTTGTCAAGGTAAATTTAAAGTCACACGTATTGAACCAAATTTTGTCGAATTTTGTATACAGGGAGACTAAAAATTAACGAACATTGATAGTAATGCCTTAAATGTTAACTTTAGGAAACTTTCTAATAAAAGTTTCACGGCCACAACTTGGCCTATTCACTAGTTTTTTTGACACTCCACATTTAAGTTATGAAAAGATCATTTTTAAAACTAGAAAGCAATAATACGTTTTAGGGTCGATTTGGACAGACCGTGAAACTGGAAAATAGCATAAATTAAAAAAGTATGTAGAACTAAAAAATAAATATCGAAAGAGCTTAGATTAGCTATTAACATCTCTAAGAATGTTAGGAGTATCATAACTGCCGCAGATGTTGTTTTAAGACATCTAAGGCTATTATGATTCATAACATCCGTGTTATGTTTAATAGTTTATCGGTTGCAGTATGGTATTGGTTGTCATATACGGTAAAGTAATT
>CALNHX010012224.1:0-26562 GCA_940337035.1 Agriotes lineatus
GTATGCAATCCTATCTTGTTTTAAACAATATTAATTCCTGATTTTTTTATAAAATATCATTAGAGAAGCTAGATATAGTTTATTTTAGAGTTTAGCATTGAAATCTGCAATTCTGATATAGTAGCCAAATTCTTATAAAAATTTATGCTGTTTCTAATAAGTTGGCTTTTTCTTAATGGTAATCTATACATTTTTTACCTAATAAAATAATTTGATAAATAAGTTGTCTGTTGTTTTCTACAATGACTTTGATTATGTCAATTCAACCTATATACATGTAAATTTTATATTATTAACTTATATTATAAACAAAATGTATACATATATGACTTTAACAAACTTCCATTATTTTTTATATAAAAAAACTGCATCTCTAATTGTAATTATTTTACTTTAAGTATTTAAATTTTTCCCTCTAATTTAAAACTTTCTATTTCCGATTGATATCTATTTAATTATCTATTTTTATTAGATAAGTTTCTTTTTTTATTATATCTTTAACAAAACTCTTTTTATTAGTATCAACCCTTGTTTAGCTTGATATTATCACAAATTAGGCTAAATTTTTTTAGACAACTAAAATGGCAAATTGACTTGTTGCTGATCTTTTAACTAAAATAAAAAAACTTACTGCCATTTAGCACTTAAATATGTAAAACATAACTCCTAGCACTATAGTAAAAAGTTAGTCTAAAATTTAAATTTTACAAAGAAATTTATAGCTTTGTATATTACTTTGACATTCAAATATAATCTCAATTTTAGTTATTAACAGTAATTTTTTTTTTATAAAAATAAATTTAATCATATCAAACATTTAAAAGGCCAACTCTTAAGTCTTAGTTTATTATCTTATATTAAAGTTAGTATTTACTTTCTCCATATGATAAGCCTATTGCAAAAAAATTCTATGTGACTATTTATTAACCTAAGCTACTATGTACCATACTTTTTGTTACAAGTCAAGGTTATATTTTTTTTTAAAAATCTCTGATAAATTTTATTGGCAGCTACTTATAATGACTCATAAATTTAAGTCAAAGTAAAATGCATTGAACCTATTATCAATTACTTGCACTAATTAAAATAAAAAATAATCAGCAAACTGCTATAAGGACTTCTACATAATCACATTTCTAACTCATTTTTCAATTATGCTACTGGTTTAATAAAAGATTTTTTTATTTTTAGAGTCTACCCAAATTATATATATATACAGATAACTTTAGATATATAATTTTACTTATTATAGTTTATTATATTAGTGATTAGTAAAAGAACTAAACACTTCTCTATCTGTGTTGTAATTTTTATACTATACATAGCAACTATAGCTGAAAATTAATTAGTCTTTATATAAAAGCACATAAATTTTGTACAATGTTATTTTAAGCTGCCTCCCCTTATGCAGTTACTTTGGCTGTATAAATTCATGAAGAAATATTAGCTAATTTTAATATAATAAAAGGCCACTTAATTACTAGCATTGTATTAGATTTTAGTTCTCAAATTTAAATACAGTTATCATCTTTTAATTTTTATAAATTTTATAATTTAGCACTTCTAATGAGCTGCAAAATTTAGCCTACCTTTTAGAATGAAATATATTAGTAAAACTTAAAAATTGCTAAATTTATATTTTTTATATTTAGGTTTTATAAATTGACTAGAATATATCAGCATTATTATTTAAAAACCATTTTTTAAAAATGTTTAAGATACTAAAATAAAAAGATAGCATTAACATATAAACATTTAGACTATCTAAATAATACTTTTGCCAAGTCTTAAAAGTCAAAGATTAGAACTAGTCTAGTATTTGTCTATATATAGGCAAACTATCTGTCTATCCATTTATAGCTATTATAAACTAGTAATATTATTTTATTATTGTCTTACAAATATAATACTTTAAGATAGATGCTTAATAATAATATATTTAAATAAAAAGAGACTTCTAAATGGTTTTATTTAACTTAATTTTTTTAGTTTGGTCTATGATGAGATAATTGATCATTGTATTTACTAATATAGATTTAGATAAGTTTAAAATTTAATTAGTGTTTAAAATGACCTGGTAAGTTATGGCTTTATATCTTAGTGAGACCAAAACTTATTTTAACACAAAATAAATACTACTAAAGAATTATATAAGAAGTAAAAAAGTATAAGCAAGTTTATTGTTTGTTAGAAACATAGCTGTATGTTAATTTTTAATACAAATCCTTTTATAAAAACAAAGCATTAGTAGCTATTAGATTTATTTATATTAAACGAAAATATTTACTATAGACTTGTATATAAAAGCCATATTTAACTATATTAAACTCCCTTGCAATTTTTTAACAAAAAAACAAAGATCTGTTATTTTTGATCTAACTTAGTATTCTTTTTATTTTTATTAATTTTATGTAACAACCAATCTTTTATCAGATTTAAGATATTAAATATATGGCTCACTAATAATAATTTACAGTATTTACAGAGCTAGTATAAATAGAGTACTTAGCCTATTTGGCCTTTTCTTTTAAATTAAATTATATTATTTTACTTTCATAATTCTACAATTTTTGATAAGTAAAATTTTATATAATAGCTTAAATTGGTTTCTCGAATTTTAAGAGATTTTTTAGTACCCAAGTATTAATCTACCACACAAGCTATTTTTCTAAAATAGAGATGTAAAAAAAACTTTTTATTACACAAACTTAAAAAAATAAAGCAATAATACAGAGAAACTAGATTTTTAACAAGTTAAAGCTAACTTTATTTAAATGTTAAAAATTTAGCTTTTAAGTCTTAATATATTATCTAGTTATATAGTATTGATAGAATGTTAAACTATTTTAAAAAGAAGCCAAAATAAAAAGTACCTTTTATCAAACAAAATAGATTAAAAGGCACTGCAGCAGAGAATGCTATTAATTATTTCGAAGATATCAATTATCTATAGCAGCACAAATGACAAATCTTTGTGAAAAAAATATTGATAAATGTTTTTAGATTAAATTAAGTTAGAAATTTTATTTTTCATATGGTTTTTTTAAAATAAATTAATTAAAAATAACTATAAAAATGTAATATAATTTTTATAGTTTAAGACTTTTTGTACTAATAAAGCTTTAAATGAGCTTAAATTAGTTCTTTTGTCAATTTTTATCTATGCTTTTGTCAATATAAAAAAAAAATCAATAATTACGTTACTATAAAGTAAAGACTATGTAGAAACAAAAAAGATTTACAATTTATTATGAATTTTAAGACTTAAAAAAGTAGTATTATAGAATAAACTAAAAAAATGATCTTAATTAAATAAATTTTATAGATACTTAGAAATTTATTTATATGATTTATATGGAGCCATTGTAAATAGCCCAATTTTAATTTTGTTAAGCTTTCTACATAGAATTAAGCTTACAAATTTAAAAAATATACCTTATATTGTGAAAATGGCTTTTTAAATTTTATATTTAGTTTAAGAAATTTTACTAAGAAAATTAATCTTCTAAATAAAAACTTAAGTAAGGTTTAAATATTTAAGAAGTTAACATAAGCTTAAGTTTTGTTTTTCGAATTATTGCTTTATGTTCTACTGATTTATGATTAATATAATTAATAAAAAGCATTTATGATGCTTTATTTAGAAAAGCAACTTTGTTTATACAGGCACTATATAGCCTTTTTATAAATGATATATTTACTTATTTATCTATTCTAAAAGCATGTAGTTAGTGTTCAATTTTTTAAAAAAAATTAAAATTATATAATAGTTTTAAACAAAAATAGGGTGAGTCAATATGTATATATGTCTTTGTGCAGCAACCACATCTGGTTATATATAAATAAAGGGCTATGATCATGAAATTTTGTTTAAAATTGATAAAAAAGCAAATTACAAATTAAATTTCTCACTTTACATAATCAGGTTCTTAAAGATAAAATATGTTAGTGATTTTGTAAAACTTTTTATAATTATTAATTAAACAAAACTTAAAATTTACAGCAATCTTAGCTTTTTTAAAAATGTTGTCTGAGAAGTTCATTGATAATTTATGCCTAAAAATTGTACATATATAAAGATGTAGAATAATTGATATAATGCTTTACAATTTTTTATATACTTTAGACTAATAAAATTAATATGCAAAATATAGAATAAAATATAAAAGATGCTAGCTTAATATAACTAAAAATTTTTTATAAAACACACCATCTATTGCCAAATGTATATTGCAGTAAGTTGGTATCTCTTTTAAATATGTTTAACAACAATTATAGTTAATGCTTTGAAAATTAATCAGTAAACTTATCTATATTGACTATAAAAAAATTTACATTCAAGTTTTAGTTAGGTTAAAAACCTCTTTTTTTTTAACTCTATATGTTTACCTTTTTTCATATCTATTAAATAAACTTTGTCTATTAAAGCTTTTTTTATCAATATATCATATAGAATTATTATTTAAATTTAATTGTCTTAGCTACTTTTATCTAAGATTCTCTGGCTTTTTTAATGATACCGGATCTCTTTTAAAGAATAAAAGTCAATATTTAGGCTATTACCTGTTAAAAAGAAATAGATTTATGTTAATTGTTAAATAAGGCCAATACTTGCTTAAAATCTAATAAAGCTCATCAATACTTTAAGCCTATGTTTGCTCATAAGTCGTTTTATAATCTCTTTTTTTTAGTTTTTTGTCATATAATTATCTAAGTAATCTTTTACTATAAAAAAATCACACTTAGAACAGTAAAGCTTTTGTTTTTATTTTAAAACTAACATTATGCTGCATTATATAGGGGGGTGTTTTAAAATTTTTCCTGAAGACAGACAGTTTTTCAAAGGTCTTTATATCTAAACTGTCATTTACAATTAGGACTACAATGCTATTGCCAGTCAGAACAAAGCAAAATGTTATAGTGACTATGACGCCATCATTGATTATACCATATAGTATTAAGCTTTAAAAAATAAAACACCATTCTATCTTCAACACCCCACCTTTATCTGCTATTAAACTACAGATTGGTTTAAAGGTTGAAAATTTATTTAACTTAAATAAATCTTTATTAGATATACTTTACTGTCTATTTTAAAATTAAAGCTGTAAAAACTAGTCTTTTATAGATAGTTCAAGAACATAAATGGCAAAAGCAATACCACAGGATTTATTTAATATCACAACCCTTTAATAAAGCAAATTAATAAAAAATTTACTTAAAATTACAATATAAAATTAGTATTAATTTAGTTTTAAAGCTTTTAGCTATTAACATCTAAGATTATTAATTTTTTATTTCCAAGTTATAAATTTATTTACTAAATGATGACTTAAAACTAATGAATCTTAAAATTAAATTTTTCTAGCAAATTAATGAACTAGATTAGTCTGAATAACAGACTACACAACTTGTTTATCAAACTGTGTTTTAAAACACCTGTACTAATAGTTATATGCAGAAAAAAATAGTATATGTGTAACAAACAATTAACTAAGAGTTGCATACTGCATTTGCCAGTTTTATAAATTTAAAGGATTCACACCAAGATAGCAGGAATTAACTAATAATTTTTGTGAATATTTTTAACTTTAGTTCTTTACAATAAAAAGACTAAAATTTTAATTTCACAGACTAAACACATAGTATAATAACACTTTTTTTAACTTTATCTTTCTCATCTACAATAAAGTGTTTTAGAAAAACAAACAGTTACTTCGCTATCTTTAAGCAAATAATTTAACTAATAAAAAAAATGTGAATCTAGATATTATGCGATCGATAAAAAAAGGAAAACATATATGACTATTTGCTAAAGATTCAAATTATAATTAGATCAACATCATGTGGCTTAGTCTGATTCGAATAAAATTGTATATAAAATAGCCAATATACATAAAGAAATTGCCCACTTTAAAAAGTGTATCAGTTTTAAATATCTAAACTAATATATGTTCCTTTCTAAGTATAATAAACTTGCCAACAACCCTTCTATATTAAAACCTAATAGAGTCATTTTGCTAAAAATAAAATATTAAAAAAATAAGAACGTTCTAGATACAATAATATAACAAATAAGTGCTCTTATTGCTGTATTGACTACTACTATAATAATTAGGTCTGATGTTAACACATTAGTTAGCAATTATAATTAGTATGCTAGATAATACTTATATGGAAATCACTTAATTAAATGCCAAGTCCTGAATTTTTAATGTGAATGATAAGGTAAGTAATCAAATTAATAGTAACCAGTTTAGCTTTATTTACTTTTTCTGGTGTTAATAATAATAGCAATAATTATTCTTTGCTAGGGAATAGCCATTATCCTGTAGCTAAATTAAACATGCCATTCTAATACCCAGCTCCTGAACAACACCTTGTGATAAATATAACACCACTTTCAGTGGTTAACCACTTTCTCTTTATCTAATAATGTAATTTTGGTTCTGCTTACTATACTTAATAGGGTGTTTCAAACCTAATTTGTACAAAAGTTTAATCTTGAAGATAAAATATTTACTTTCTCATTATTTTAAGAATGCCATGTATGGAGCAAATTAAATGGAAATGTTTACAATTTGATGTGTTGAATTTATAACAATGCTAATTTCATTACTTCTGGTATCCTACTGAAGGGAATTGGAACCTATGCTAACACCAGACAAGCTTTATATTACTAATTGGATCTAGTAGACATAAATTTTTAAGGATAAATTTTTACATTTTCATTTAAAACTGGCAAAAATCTTAAAAAATCAAAATAACTTTGTAGAGCTCAAAGTTAATAAAATTTAGGGTGATATGCAACGTAATTTTTTTCTATGCTATTAGACATACAAAAAAGGTAATGAGATTAGCTACTAGTTATAAGTATTGCTTTTTTTAGAAACACTTATCTGCTAAAGATTTTATGTATTAGCTGCTTAATTTTTTCTTTTTCATGACTTTCTTAGTTATTTTATTAATAAAACAACTAATTTAACAATATCAAGCATAACATTTACAAAGGTAATAATAACAATTACAATACTGCATAAAAACTTTTACTGTATAAAATATAAATCAAAAATGTTTTTATTTAAGGTAGAAAAATCTTTAATTTCCCAGATGCAAAGATTGTGGTAAAATCAATTAAAATACTAACAAAAGCCAGTCCAAGATTGCATATGTTAACCTGGTTCAAGCTTCTTCAAATAGAGTTTTGTAGAGAACTAAGATATATACAAGCTGAACAAAAAATAACAATTTTGTTTTGCTAAACCAGCCATAAAGGTTCAAACTTACCGCCAAATAAATTTTTCTGACACCAATTTAAAAAAGTAAAAGTATCTCAGAAGTCTGTTATGCCTTAAATCAACATAGTTCAACCTTGGCAAACCTAAAATTTATATTGCTATGTCCTATCTGGCAAAAAACTTAAAATTAAACAAAAATAATACTGCAAAGTACTTTTGACTTCTACAAAAGCTAGAAATTTAGTATTGAGACCTCATGCTAGACATATCAATTAATAAGAAAAAGGTATCTGCTCTACTTTTTTTTAAATTTCTTAAAAGTAATAGACTACAAAAATTATTATATTGAATAACATTTATAGCTGAGTTAAGTCTTATTTTAGTATGGTATATAAATAAAAGAGAAACTCTTTGCTAAATTTCAGCAAATGAGTCAGTGTTTTATTGAAATTGAAGACATAACACAAAAACAGTCAGTGCACTTTTCCAACATATTTTTATAGTATATAAGTCCAAGCAATAGTAAACTTTGGCGCCCCAGAAAATATATTTATTATTTACTAATTAAAGTAATTCAAAACTACAACTCAGTGTCATGAACCTCAGGGATCCTCCTAGTGGTTCTAATAGACTTTTACCCGTTTTGGACTCCATCACCATTATTAAGGTGAACAACATCAGCACCAACACCTATAGGTACTTCATCAAGGCTTTCACAAGGCCTTTGAGGTTACACCAAACTTCAAAATCTCGAAATCTCGAAATTTCTCACAGATAAAAATTTATAAAAATTTCTAAAGGAAGATTTTTGGTCTCTTTAGACTTAGTTCTTTTGGGTTAATTTTTAAATGATTACTAAATAAAGAACAAATTTTGTTACTGTTATCTTTTACTTCTCCCTTTTTTATAAGTTTTAAATTAAAGTCTTAATAAGTACAAGTTCCCAACAACCATAGCTGAACCACTTGCAGTGGTACCAGCCCTCAACACCATAATCCCAGTGTGCTCACTGTTAGTCTTTAGGGCTAGTGCCTCCCAATCTTCACTGGTAGTTAAGGTGGTAAGCAAGACTGTTTTGTTTGCTTTAACCACCTTGGCCTGGCTGTCCCAGCCCATGAGTAAAATCCAGGGCCTAGTATCACAACTTTGGGGTCATGACACAAGAGACCAACCTCTCTTGTTTTCCGCTACTTCCAAAATAAAGTAGCATGGTACCAGGACAGACAACTCGTCTACCTGGTCTGCAACTCTCTGCTAGTTACCTTATTGTGCTTAGGGCTCACTTGGTCTTGGTTACGTTCATCAAAAAGATTCCTAACAACAATAACAGCATCAACATCAACAACAACTTAACTTCTCTCCCTATCTCAACTTCTCCCAATAAGAGTAAGATTGAGGAGATCATCAACAACTGTTTGGTAGATTTCTCTTTATAAAAAATTTATGGCCAACGTCTAGGTGACCAAGAGAAATTCAGAAGACTGATAAAAGTTCTGTTTCCAGCCCATAGACAGACTGCCCTGGAACTCCTGCTCAAGAACTCAGCCCTCAAAACCAATTTCCCTTGATTCCTAAAGGAGTTTCAACAGAACAACTTGGTCCCCCCTATGACTCAGGCCCAAGCCATTAAAGCTTTGGGGAACCTCAACTAGGAAGACTTAACAGTAACTCAATACCATGAGAAATTTATCCTCCTGTCACAGAGAGCCGGCTTAGACCCTGAGAAATGTTCTAAGCTGTTCTTTGAAGGCCTAAAACTAGAACTACTTTCTGTCCTCACCGTGAGGGGTATGAAACCCAACTTCTCTAAAGCCTATGAAGACCTGAAGGACATTGAGAGCTCCACCTCAGCCCAAAAAGAGTCTGTGGGTAACCTTTCTACATACAACTTAATCCTAGAGATAAAAATAACCGTCTTTCTTATCTTTTTCTTTCTTTTTCTTTCTTTTTAATTCCCTAGTTTAAGTTTAAATAAGTTTTCATCTTTTATTGATACTGGAGCCACGTCAAACTAAATTAGTTAAGACCTTGCCCAGAGTAAAAAAATAAAAACAACTCAGTGTTTTTACATTACGCTGGCTTATGGGATAAATGTTAGTTCTTTCATCACAAAGGAAAAAGTTTTGGTTAAGGTAGAAATGTTTAGTTTTTACTCTAGGTTTAGGGTTAATAAGGGGCTATCTTACAGGGTGAATCTGGGTATGGAATGGTGGAGAATGTGCAAACCTACAGTGGACCTGGGTAAGGGCCAGGTAGTAGTGGAGAAGGAAGGTAAAGTCCATTACCTCCCCTTGGAAACTCATGACGCTAAACCAGGAAATGATACCTCCATCAACACCCTCTTTAATAATCTTCAGCCCCACAATGAGATTATATTTACTCAACTTACTATTGATATGTTCAAACTTTAATCCAACAAAAATATTACTCCCAGCATCCCAGGAAACCTACACTTCTTGGTTAAGTTTAAACCCAATACTGAAAAGTATATGGGTAGTCCAATTTACTCCTTAGACCAGAAGAAATTAGGGAGCCTTCAAACATACATAGAAGAAAAGCCGGCAGCAGGTATAATTGTTCCTTAAAATCTGCAACTGTCAGCCCAGTAATACTGGTTCCCAAATCCTCAGGTGAACTGAGGGTTTGCATAGATTATAGTAATTGAATTCAGTCACAGAGACAGACAACTACCCTCATCCTTTACTGGAAGATATTATCTTGTCCATATTGGGCTCTGGTATCAACTTTAAGCTTGACTTGAAAGATGCCTTTCATCAAATTCCAGTTACTTAAACTTCTTGCCAGTACACAGCTTTTATGTTCAGATTTAGAGTCTTTGATAATACGTCCATGCCTTTTGGATTGAAGAATGCTCCCTCAGTTTTTCAAAGTTTGATTGACAATACCTTGGGATCCCTGGTGGGCACCTGCTGCATTGCCTATCTTGGCAATATCTTTTTTTTCTCACCTTCTGTGGAACAACATTACAAGGATCTAGATAAAGTGTTTAAGGCCTTGCATAACCGTCCTCTTAGATTAAAAATGTCCAAGTGTGAATTTTTCAAAAAACAGGTGTCCTTCTTAGGATACATTATATTCTGCAACAGTCAAGCAGCCTGCCCTGACAAAGTTGCAGCGGTGGTAAACTGGAAGGACCTCTATAATAGGACTGAATTATGGTCTTTTCTGGGAACTGTTAATTTTTTGCATAGGTATGCTAAAGATCTATTTAGAATTGCTTTTCCCTTGTCCAAGCTCACCTCTGTTAAGGTTCCTTTCTCTTGGGGGGTAGAGCACTAAACTGCTCTTAATAAGATAAAGAAAGTAATGACTTGCACCCTGGTTTTAGCCCTCCCAGACCCCATTAAACCGTTTGTTTTAGAGACTGATGCCTCCAACTTTGCGTTTGGTGCTGTCCTGCTGCAGGCAGGGGTTGATGGAGTGGAACACCCAGTAGCTTTCTTCTCCAGGAAGATGCTACCAGCTTAAACTAACTACCCAGTACACAATAAGGAATTTTGGCAATTGTCAGCGCACCTAAAAAATGGCAACACCACCTTCAAAATGCACAACATCTGGTCACAATTAGGTCAGATTACAGGTCTTTAGAATACTTTAAAGCCCCTTAAATTTTAAATCAGAGAAAGTCTAGATGGCACTATAAACTAGCGCTTTACAAGTTTGTTATAAAATACAAAAGGGGACAACTGAACGTCATAGTAGATTTATTATGTAGAGACCCAGCACACCTTTATGACCCCAAGGAACTAGACGTCTTCAATAATGTAACCCTACTTCCAGAGTCCTTATTCAACATAAAATCTCCACTCCCACCACTATTCAATAGAATCATTAAAGCTCAGGGCTTAGACCAATTTTCTTTTGGTAAAAGCTCGGAAGTAGTTGCTGCCTCTTCAACAAATAGGGTAGAAGACTTCACTGTCACAAACCAGGCTTTATACTATAAGGGCTTACTATGTGTTTTAAAGGGTGCATTAAGGACAAAAGTGATAGAACAGTGCCATGACCACATACTGGCTGGACACCCTGGTATATCAGGCACCATATTGCTTATAAAACACAACTTCATCTGGATGGGTCTTAAAAAGTCAGTAAAGGAACATGTTAGGCATTGCTTATCCTGCTCAAGGAACAAGCCTTCTACCTCTAAGCCTACTGGACTCCTACTTCCCTTGAAAGTTTTTTTGGAAGCCCCCTGGTCTTCCAATAGTGTGGACTTCATAACAGACCTCCCCCTTTCAAATGGTTTCAATGCCATCATGATGGTAGTTGATAGGTTTACCAAATGGGCAGAATTCTTCCCCTGTCTAAAGACTATCACTGCAAAGGAAGCCAGCAGCATTTTTTTAGAAAGAGGTGTTCTCTAGACATGGTCTACCTCAAGAAATTGTATTAGATAGAGGCACTCATTTTGTATTACAATTTTTCTCAAGTCTCACCAAATTGCTGAGCATTAAACAATGCCTCTCATCAGCTTTCCGCCCCCAGTCTGACGGCCAAACTAAAAGGCTCAACCAAATTTTAGAACACTACTTATGTTGTTACACCACTGAGGAGCAAGATGACTGGCAGAACTGGTTACTGTTAGCCATGTTTACCTATAACAGGAAGACACAGAACTCAACTAAGTTCTCCCCCTTTTATACTAACTATGGGTACAATCCTGTGGTTTTCCAACCCCCTCCTTTCACTTTCCATCCAGAGGTGGTGGACATACTTAGAACTCTGGTAAAAACCCAAGCAACGTTGCTGGACAACCTAAACAAGGCTAGCCAGGCTTATAAAAGATTTGCTGACCTAAAGAGAATTCCAGGCCCTGAGATCAAAGCTGGGGGGTGGGTGATATTAGACTTAAAGAACCTAAAACTCAAGGTGGGGATCCAGAAGTTCTCCCCTAAGTTTCTAGGCCCTTTAAAGGTAAAAAAAGTAGTTAATGCTGTAGCCTATAGACTTTCCCTTCTATCAACTTAAAAGGTCCACATTGTTTTCCACCGGAGACTTCTCAAACTGTTTAAAGGAAAAATCTAAGGCAACTCTCTTTACCTCAAGTAGAGCCTCTAGTTATAAATTTGAGGTAGAGAAAACCCTAAAAAAAAGGACAGTCAAGGGTAAAAACCAGTCCCTGATCAAATGGAAGCACTATCCAGTTTGAGGAAAGCACCTGGCAGGATAAAGGGACAGTAGTATCTGCCAGCACCTCATATTGGCTTTCCACTTGTCCTCTACACCTAAAAGTCTAGGGGGTAATGTCATTAACCTTAGGGATCCTCCTAGTGGTTTTTATAGACTTTTACCCGTTTTCAACTCCATCAACATTAATAAGGTGAATGACATCAGCACCAACACCTATGGGTACTTTATTAAGGCTTTCACAAGGCCTTTGAAGTTACACCAAACTTAAAATTCTCAAAATCTGAAATTTTTAAAGATAAATTTTATAAAATTTCTCCAGGAAGGTTGTTAGTCTCTTTTGACTTAGTTCTTTTAGGTTAATTTTATAAGATTACTAAATAGAAAACAATTTCTATTATTGTTATCTTTTATTTTTCCTTGCATTTTTAGTCATAATCGAAGTTTTAATTAATACAAGTTCCAACATCCATAGCTGAACCACTTGCAGTGGTACTGGCCCTCAACACCATGATCCCAGTGTGCTCACTGTTAGTCTTTAGGGCTAGTGTCTCCCAATCTTCACTGGTAGTTAAGGTGGTAAGCAAGACTGTTTTGTTTGCTTTAACCACCTTGGCCTGGCTGTCCCAGCCCATGAGTAAAATCCAGGGCTTAGTAAAACAACTTTGGGTCATGACACTCAATATTTATTACATTAATATAATTATAAGATTGGTAATATTATATATTTACTGAAAAAATTTAGCATATAGTGCGCTTTATTACATATTATACCAATAAAAATTTACTGCACCAGAAAAATTGCTATCTGATAGTAACTTTGTCATCCTTTCTGGATCATTTTTTTACAAAAAGGTATCTGTTTAGTTTTATGTGGCAATAGAGATTATATACTATATATTAGGCAACCTGCTTTTTATTTAATAATTTTTTTGAGAAAAAGTAAATAAATATAAAAATCAAGAAGCATGGCTGGAAATAGTATACTAAGGTAGTATAGTTCCCATAGACTTTTTCTTAAATATATGCCTTGAGAAACTTTTATAAAGGATCTACAATAAGGGTTTTATTATAGTTTTTTACTTTTTACTTATTAGAATTTGTCAACTAAGATCTTTTTAATAGAAAATCTTGGACATTTTATTAGTATAAGCTACCAAAGATTAGTGGTTGCACCCAGGAAAATTCCTTTATAGAAATATAAGTTTTTTATGAGCTAATCTTGAAAAGTTTCTAAACATTAATGTATTATAGAATTTAAATGCACATTATATCATAAATTTTAAAAATAGATTATTTGCTTTTACACTTTGTGCAAGAACTTTCTCAGATTTTTAGCTTGATAAGTATATTTTGAAACTTAAATAAAATCAATGCCTGGATACTATATTTAGTTGTTTTTAGCTAAAATATTTTTCAAAGATCAGAAATTTTAGTAAACAAGATTAAGTTTAAAATATTAAAAAAAGTTTTACTATTGTTTTCTAACATAAAAAATTATAATTTGGCTGTAAGATGTACACATATTTCTTAATAATAGATTTATAACTTTTTAAACCATAACCTATTTTAGAAGGTCAAAAGTTAAACATAAGATATTGTTAAAATTTTTATTCTTCTATAAGGATAATTAAAGTGTACTTGTTGTAGACCAGTCCAGTGTTAAATTTTAAAGCAAGATGGCTTCAAAAGCTGTAAAAAAATATTGCTAACTAAATTTTTTTTTTAAAGGTTAAATAATTTTGCACTTAGATTGTGCTTAATAAACTTTTGGCACAATTTATTTTTGACAATAGATTAACTAATAAATATCTTCAGATTGATTTAGCAAAAGAAACCCAAGCTAAAAGTGCTAAAATGAAAAAAATTTAAGTTATTTAAAAATTAAACAAAGATGCTTTAGAAATTGTTATGCTTCAGCAACTTTTTAACAAGCCATAAATTTTAATTTTTTTATGACCATTACATAAGTTTTAATTTTTATGTTTATAGATAATAACAATTGAAAATAGTTAATAAACATATGATACACCTCATTGTTGGTTTTTTTATCAATTTAATTAGGGCTCTTAAGAAAGCTTCTACTTAAAAACGTTTTTAATAAAGTAATGAATTTTTTAGGTTTTTAATTAGATAAAATTAGATAATGACTTTAGGAAATAAAGATAGAGGCAATACATAAGTAAGAGCCTAAAATTTAATATGGACATTTAATTTAAATTAAAGTTAAAATATTAGTGTAGTTTTTATAAACTTGGCTACTAAAGCTGAATTGATTTCCCATTTGCTTAAAAGTTTTAAACTTCAGCTCAACCACTATATTTTAAAAAAAATTGGTGCTAGAAAAAAGGCCTTTTTCAGTAAACTAATCCTAGCATACCTCAGATTTAATAATAGATCTCAGATGCAAACTGACACTAGTATGAAAGCAACTATTGATATCTATGCAAGTTTTTAATTTAATAATCAGAAAACCCTCTATTATTGCTCCCACACCCTAAATATTTACAAACAAAATTTTACATAAAATAGACAAAAATTTCTTTCTTGATACATTCATTTATAATGTAAAGATATTTCTCCTTAGTACACACTATAAAGTAATTGATAATTGTTTTTCATAAATGAATATCAAAAATCTGAAGGAGCTTAAATAAAGACTTGACAAATGGTGCTCAAGTTATTATTTTATGGCTACTATCTTACTTAATTTGTAAATAGCATTAGAATGCTGATAGGTTATCTTGACTTTTAATGGTTATTATTATTAGAAAGCAGTTTAAAACTACAACTATATGAATTTTGTTAAAATAAATAGTTATAGAAACTGGAAATGACTTAAAAATTCTTAAATTTATTGCTGAATGACTTGAGTTCATTATGATTGACTTATAAAGATGATGAAGGGTAAGTAATGGAAGCTTTTTGTACAACCAACTGAAAAGTTTTAAGTTTACCATAAATTGTTATTGTCTATCAGGCCATCTAGCAGTTAATAAGGCAGCGTAATGTAAAAAAAGACTACTTTATTGATATTTAGAATAAAGAGAGTCAAAAATTTAGTAGTAATTGCCTTCTTTTCTATAAAAAAAACTTTCGGCAAGTATTCTTGTAAGTGTAATTAAACTAAATTTGCATAGCAAACCATTAGTATAACCTAATGGTCATCTACCTAAACCCATAATTATAACTAATATATAGTTGTAGCAATATACTTTATTCTGTGGTCTGAAACTATACTAGCTGTTAGTTAGAATCAGATGTTTATGCTAAAAAAATCATATATTGACATGTAGGTCCTCAAAAAAATACAACCATTGGTATAAAAAAATTTTCTGGCAAGCTAAATATGAAATTAGACAAGAGATAAGATAAGAAAAGTTTTAACACTAGATTAATTTAAGTTGATGGTGTGGTGAAACAATATAATGGCACTTTTTTAACATATACAAAAGAAGCTATTATCTAAATTTTACTAACCAATCTCAATTTTTTTAGCATTTTTTGCCTAAAAAGTTAGTTATTATTTAATCTGTTTATTTGTAATTTTGACTCCATTATTGAAGGCAGCCTGCACTTCCCCTACTATTATACTCTGTACTTAAATTAAAAACTAAATCTAACAAAATTGTTAGTTAGTTTATATATAATTTAAATATTAAAGTCATTACTCAATATGGTCTAGTTAAGAAGATAAACAGAGTATAAGCAATCATAAATTTCCATAAGTGGTTAAAAATTTGTGTTTGTAACCAAATTATATTACAAAATTAGAGATTCAATCATGCTAAAACTATTATAATATAAAAAACACTTTACTGTTTTTAAGATATAAAAAGCTTAATATACCAAAAGAAAAAAATGCCTTTATCACCAAATTTATATTTATAATAAATATTAAGTCTTTTCTTAGCTGCCAAATGATGCTTACTTTATTTAAGTTTAATTCAATATAATTATAAGTAAATTCATATGTTTATAATATAAATTATCTTTCTAGAAAATAAAAAAATTAATTAATTCTCAAATATTAAAAAAAAAAGTTAATTAGTAAATAAGTATAATCAATATTTATTATAAAAACTATCTATAAACAATTGAATTTATAATCAATAGCTTAAATACTGACTAAATTATAAACTGAACTTATTACTATTACATTTGTCTTAATATAATTTTTATTTAATTTATCATTGTCCTTTTTGATTCTATGCCACTAAGCTCTTTTGTTCTAAAAACTTATGCTACCTGGCATATAATCAGAAGTAGCTTAATGGCTAATATATATTGTTTTAAAGAAATTAATATAAATTAGTCATAAAAAAATATTGTTTATGGTTTTAATACATCATTTGTAATAGATTAGAAATATAAAGCAAAAAAAAAACATCTTTAGGCCCTATATCTTTATCTTAATATACTTAATCAGATAGCAAGATATAAAAAGTGATAATTAATAATAGACAGAGATTACTATTAGGTAGAATGCAAGCTGTGAGGAATAAGCACTTGTGAATAAATTTATTATAGTAGCTTTATGTTTGCTAGAAAAAATTATAGTCTATATATTTTTGTTTATAGGCAAGTCAACAATAATTAAAATAATTTTGAGTATCTGCCTGTTAATTTTGAAGGAGGGTTAAATATGATTTATCTATGGACATATGTTAAAAACTGCTTTATTAATCTAGTCTTTAAAAAAAGTGGCAAAGGCAAAATTTGTTCACTTGGTGAGACAATAACAGCTATATTCTTTACTTCTGATACATAATATTGCTCCATTAAGCTAATTAGTTGACTAATCCTTAAATCAGGTCTCAAATTATAGTTTTAACATAAGCCTGGAAAACCTAAATTTCTTTTGTCCTGGTATTTGTTATAAATGCCATGTAATGCAATTCTAATAGCAAGTAGGGCTTATCTAATGTGTTTTAGTTCAGTCCCTATCACCCTTTTTATCCCTACTTTATTTTTTATATCTTGTTTCAAACCTAAAGTGCTGATGTAGACAAAAGAAAAATTCAGCAAAGACTTTCTATTACAGAAAATATTATAAATGGGATTTTGCTTAACTTCAGATATAAAAAGCTTAAAAGGACAAATAGTTGTTAAATTGTTTTAGGGCAAATAATTGGCAAAGAGAAGGTAATTTCTTGTAAATAAATTTAAATACTCTCCTATTTAGCATTTTAAGTAAAGAATTTTCTAATTATGTAGAAATTTATCTAAACCATGCTAAATGTATCACCCACGGCAGGAGGAACAACACCAGAAATAAGAAAAACTGTTTGCCAGATTGCCCTTGCTGAACTCCACATGGGCAATGTCTGATTAAGAGTAATTATATACTTGGAAAAAAGCATAAAATATAGTAAAATTAGCCTACCTCTTAAGCTTTTTTTGTTAGTCATAGATTATCTTTATCTGCTATTTTATATGAAAATAATTGTGTATACAGAGCAACTTATTATTAATAAATTTTTATAGAATGTCTAGTAAGTTAAGTTTTGTTTTTTTGCTAAATGTACAATTGTTTAAATTTTTATATTGTAAATTGTCTAAAATACTTAATTACTTTAAGAATGTCTATACTTCAGGCTTGCCAAATGCATCTCAGTTGGAAATCTTATAAAAATTTAATATATTTTTTTTAGCAAATCAAATAGGGGTAAAAGTTGTTTTTATTTTTTTTATTTAAGTGTTTTCTAACTATTAAAATGCTTCACTTATGTAAATATAATATTACAACATACTTTTGCTTTTTTAAATACCTTTTTTAAAGGACAATTAAAAGAGAAAACTTTTATATTATTAATTTAATAAATGCTAAGTTAAAAATAAAATATATTTTCTATATTAATAAATTTTTAATGCTTCTTTTCTATTATATAAAAATTAATATAAAAAGGCTCTGTTTTAATAATATAATTAAATTAGTTAACACCTGAGATACTTTTATATGAAACATGTCTTTTACCATTACAATTTAAAACTTAAATTAATTTTTAAAAAAAGGCTAAAGCTTTAGTAAAACTTTAATTATTTAAGTATTCATTTGTTAATCAATAAATAAAACACTGTTGCTTCTAGCTATCTTTTAAATTTTTAGTAAGTATATTTTTCGAGTCAATTAAAGATCTCTGTATGTAATGATCTCTGGTTGGTTTAAAATTACTTCAGTTTACAAAATTATAATAAGTCAAAAATTAGTTCATTGTTTGCCAATATAAGATTATGACATGCTCTAATTGTAATCTGGCCATTGTTTGCTTTAAAAATTATGAAAATAGTTTCATTTTTTAATCTATTATCTGTTAAAAGTTCTAATTTGTAATTTAAATAGCTTTTTTTAATAAAATATTATTGATTCTAATGATAATTAACTTTTTGTAATTATTATTATAATGAAAAATAAGAAATCTAAAAAATTGTTATATTAGCCCCATTATAATAGAGCCTTTTTTTAGTTGTTTTTTCTATCTAAAAGCATAAAACTTTTTAACTAGCATTTAAAGCTCATAGACTATAGATCTATTTTAAGGATTAATCTTGATCTTTGGCTCTGTTTACCATGTACATCACAATATAAGTGATAAAAATGTGTTATTCCTAGTAGATCTTAATTTTGTTTGATAAATTTGCATATGATAGTTTTTAAAATCCATCTTAAAATTTAAATAGCATAAATTATCTTACTAAGTAAACCTATTTATTTTATAAGTTAATAATAATTAAATAAAAGAAAAATAACAAATGCACATACTAGTTGAAAAGTATATATGCTTTAATTAAGCTTATATATTACCTAGCTATAAAATAAAACTTACTGTTTTACAGCTTTGGCAGAGCATTTATTTAGCTAACTCCAGGTACCTATATAATTGGATATTTGAATTTTAAGATTAGCATTTGATAAACTAAAAATTATATAAAATTATCTTATATAACTTTCTTTATATGAATACTAAGTTTAAAATTTATTACTAATTATAGAACAAAACAAATAAGTAGAAAAAAAAATTAAGTCAATTTTACTAAAAAAGAAGCTTAAGCTTTATAGTATATACTTATAAAGCCAAAAAAAACTAAAGCACTGAAAAGTTAGGATAAACCTTACTTTAGCAAACTAATTATCTATAGATTAGTTAACTAGGAAAACTATATAAAGTAATTGATTTTTGCATACAAATCATACATAAAAAAGTAAAATTTTTATTCTTTAATACCATTTAAAGTTATATATACAGCTAAGGTGTAAATTATCATTAGTAATAATCTAATAAGAAAAGTTGCAATTTTTACAAAGAGCTGTATTTTAGCTCAAAAGTCAATTAAATTATTATAATTATAAATATTTTAATTTATTAGAAAAATAGCCTTCTTAAGCTTTTTCTCAAAATATGCTAAAAAAAAATTAAAAAAGTAAAAGAAAGTTTTCTTCAAACAATAAATCTAATTCTTTTACATAAAAACAATATTATAAATAAAAAAGAGGATAGTTTAGAAAGCAGACAAGTGACAATTCTGCTAAATTAGCATATTAAAACCAGATATGTTTATAAATTCAAAAGTCCAAATATATAAATTAAGTAATACTTAAAATTATTTAATATGAAAATCTAAAGCTTTTTTAAAGCTGATGTATTTTATATTCAAATAGTTATTAATAATAAATAATAATTAAATTTAAGACAATTAAAGAGTATTTTAGTTTGCATGATGCTAATTTATATAATTTTCAAGTGATCATAAAAAAAATATTTAAACTTTCTTTACATTGCACCAAATTAAACTAGTAGTTTTAGTGTTGTTTTAAAGTAAATTTTTAATTTATAAAGACAATAGGTATAAAATTAATTTTTATTAGAAACTATTAAAAACTTTATTCTGGTTTTAATAAGTATTAATCTATTCTAATTGCTAAAACTGAAATAAATATATTAAAATTTGGATTATACCATCTATAATTGTAAATATAGAATAGTATGGATAACTTTAGTATTTTCTATCAATTCTAGTATTATTGTTTGAAAATTAAAAAACTTAAATTTATAAATATGGTATAGATTGTTATTTAAATTAAGTTTAAAATATATAACATGTTAAAAACTCTTAAAATAAGATTAAGCAAAGAAAAAGACATCTGATAGATAGTAGATAAAGATTAAATTAGATAATTAAAAAAATTGTAAAATTATAAATTAGAAACTAAATTGGTCAAAATTAAGGTTTAAAAAGTAGCAAAAGAAAAAAATTAATAATTTTTAACATAAGGTTTGCCAATGATATTTATAAAAAATCCAATTTTACTTGTAACATATAAAGAGTTATATATATAAGAAAAAAGGAGTTATCTTTATGTTTGTTTTTTTCTTTGTTACTTAGCAAAAAGCTGAATATTATGTTGTATACATTTGCTTAAAGATTCTTATAAACAAAAAAATAAGAACATTCTTTTTTAATTGACTTAGCCTTATTAAATAGATAATTAAAATATTATTAATTAGCTTTTCAGGTTTAACTTAGTTACATATAAATCATAAATAGTAGTATTTGTTACAAAAATAAAAAAATGTTTTAATTATAACTAAAATATTGTAGATTTAGTTAAAGTTTGGTTTTTTTGTTAAAAAATTTTGTGATAACTATAATACAAATTGATATTTAATTGTGTATGATAAATGTTCAATACTATTTTATAGTCACATAAAAGCTCATATTACAAAAAAGTAATTTATTTTAGATCTATATAAAAATTTATATAAATATATTATAAATTTATACTTATATTAGCTTAGACCAGATAGTATAGCAACTTTAGCATATAGTAAAAGTCTATAAAATGCTATAATTAATTAAATCAAAACATTTAGTTCTTTTAGAAAAAAATAAAGACCAAGTTATATGTAATAAAAAAGACTTAGACTAATATTAAACTAGCATAAAAAACAAGGATAAGCATAAAATTTTACTAGAGAGACAGATAATTTTTCATTGCCAATTACTAGAAAATTAAATAATCTATCTTAAACATATAATCTAATATAGGTAAGATAATTTTAAACATAAGATTAGTATTATAATGACTAGCATTGTAACACAGCTTTCATATCTTTTATTAGATTTGATAATAAAAAAATAAATAAAAAACACCCTTAGAGCTACTACAATAATTTTTAGTGTAGCTTCAACTTTATTTCCTTTTTTAAAATGCAATACAAATTTAATATGTTGAGTTTTATTTATAATAGTATTTTAGTATAATAGAAGATTGTAAACTTTTATAGCGTTATTTGTTATAAAAACAATGATTTATGACTAAGTAAGCATAGTCTTTTCATCAGCAGTTGCTTTTATCTAGTGTTAGAGAATAATTAATGTTATACTATAAAGCATTAATTTGTGAAAACAAATTTAATCAATGTAATAATATAAATCTTTTATTTAAGTAAGTGTATAAAAATTCATAATTATAAATGTACATATTTATTATCTTTAAACAAAAAAAATTTTACTCATATATCTTAATATATGGCAATATCACTTAAAAGATTGTAAGGTTGTATAAAGTAAAAAAAGCTTAGCTAAAAAGATTTTGATTCTAAGATAAATTATAAGAACAATGCTCTTATACAAATTTAGTATATATATATAAATAAGTATTTCAACTTGTATATAATTTTTCATGCTTAAATATATACAATGCATTGAAATTCCTACTATAATTAAAAAACACTGTAGTACTATAGTACTACACCTTTAATGTAATATACATATCTTCCTATGTACTATCAAAATTATTAGTTTACTAGAAATTGTAAAACTTTATATAACTATTTTAAATATATAAGAGTTATTACAAAAAGAAAGCACAGATTGATTACAATGAGAGTCACCTAAAAATTATGTTAAATTTTACAAGGGATGTAAAATATCTTTTATTGTTCATTGACCTTATTTATTATGATAAAGCTTCAAAGTTTTGTGAAATCCTATATAACTAAAGATTAGTATTAATTTGTCAGATATATTTAGCGCTAATTTTATGATAATGCCATGCAAAATAAATTAAAGTAACTTTACTTAAGTAGTGATCTAATAAAAAGTGTTAAAGTCTAAAATTAAATTTGTTATATCCAAAGTTAGGCATTAAAATATATTATCACTCATATCCAAGTTATGTGCTATTTATTATTAACTTAATATAATTAATCAAAATTTAAAGCAAAAAAGCTAAAAACATAAAACTGACTTAGTTTTAATTCTTTAAAAATTACTTAGATAATATTCAAAAACTTTTTTTTATTTAATTTTAAAAGAAAAAAATTATAATAGGTAATCGAATACATATTATACCTGAATGTGTCTTAAATAGTTTATACTGCTAAAAAAATTTATATATGAGCCTATATATTAAGCTTTTTTAAATTATTATTTTTACTAACCAAGAACTATGTATAATATTATTTATTCGTACTACAAATTATAATTTATAATATTTAAGCAGCGGCAAAATTAATTTATATATAATTTTTTTAAAACTGATAGTAGAAAGCTGTGCTTATTTCTAAGCTATAATAAAAAATTATTATTTAGAAAATTTTCTTTTACTATTCATAGCTCGTTAAAATAAAAATTTCAGATTTAAAGTAGATAGTCGATCTAGCTAATAAAACTCTTAATCAAAATTTTTGTTTACTTCATAAATTTTAACTAAAAAAATGCTTAGGTCTTGGATTACAAGATAATATTATCAGATGCTTTTTTGATTATACAAAAATCTAAATTATATAAAATTTTTGCAAATTTTTTTACAAATAAAATATTCATTATTTACAAGTTTAACATAAAAGTAAAGATAAATGGTTTTTTTGTTATATTTTATAGTTTAGAACTTTTCTTTAGCCTTTATTTTGAATTAAAGGATAGCAAAATAATCAATATGTATCTTTTTTAGAGCTGATAATATAATTTTATTGTAGTCTTTAAATACTATTTTTTTTAGCTAATTAACAAATTATAAATTTTTTTACATGTAAAAGCATTAGTGATTTCAGCTTCATATTGATTACTTTCTTATTAATTAGAGCTATTAACCTTACTATAAAATTAACCTTGTCATAAAGTTTAGTGATATCTATTGCTTTTTAATTTTTTTTCAAGTTAAGACTAAACTTGGATCTACTTTAGATCACTTATAAGTTTTGTGAAAAAAAAAGATTAAATATGGTTCATAACATAAATTTTTGATAGAATCATAATATTTTATAGTTAATTTTATTTACAAGTATAATATGTATCTATCAATTTCACTAAATTAATTTTATATGTTTTACATGATTATGCTTTATGCATTTTAAACTGTTAGGTTGTATTACTTGGCTAAAATTAAGATGAATTAAAACTAAAGCTTAAATTATAAACTTTTTATAAAATTAAAAAAAGTACAAAATAAATTATAGGTAAAGCTTATCTTAAAACCAGTCTTTATGTTTCTATATCTACTTATCAAAATTTACTTTAATTTTCTAGTAAAACAATAAGCATAATCAATAAAAAACTTTATTTAATGTAAGCTTGATATTTATATTTTATTTTCTACAACTATAACCAAAAAAAACTAAAAATGTTTTTGCCAACAATAAGATTTTAAATAATAATCTTATAAAGAGGCTTACTACTTACAAAAAAATAGTAAAAAAACTGATTTAAACAAATCTAAAAATTATGCTTTTTTAATCAGCTTAGAAAGTTTTATTTAAAAAACATAAAAAAATTATAATTATTTGCCATAAAAAACTTTTTAGTAATAATAAAATCATATGATGTTTTGTACACTCAATATAAATTATTATAATAAAATAAAAAAATGCACACTTTAAACTTTTACCAATATAGAAAAAAATATAGAAAAAAATAGGTAGATTTAAATGGTTAAGATTTATGTTTATATCAACCATAAAAATGTGATGTTCCCTTTTACTATAAATTTTGCAAGCCTACTAGATACTTTTTAGCTCAATATTACATATGGTATAGAGAAGGCAGATCCCAAGATTAAACATAGAAGACAGTGATAGTAGAAAACAACTAAGAGTTAAAACTATATAAATAAAAAAAAAGTGTGTAAAGTTTAATCTTGAAGATCAAAAACCCACTTAAAATAAAAAAAGTCTATATATATCAAAGATAAATATTAATAAAAAATTATGAAATTTTAGTTTAAGATAAAATAAGTTCATTTTATTTATTATTTTGATGTTTTTTATTATCTGTAAAACATTTTAGATGCTTTTATTTGTGGTCAACATTGATATCTCTTCATAAGACTCCTTGATCTGCAGACTAATTTTTTTTAATAGCATAAAACAACTAAATTTGGTAGAAAATCTGTTAATTTCAAAGATAATTGCTACTAAAAATGGTTGGCTTAGTTTTATACTGTATATTATATAACTTGCAAAATTAAGGTGATTAGTAAAGCTATATGAGTCTTATTTAACTTATTTAAGAGGAGTAATATAGTTATTTAATTAAAATGCAAAGATTTATTTTGAAAATAAATTTAGAAATCAGTTTTTATAAAGAAAAAGACAGCAAATTTTATATCTATTAAACTATTAGTTGCAAGTTTGCTGTATTAGTGTTATACAACCAAAAAAAATTTTGTGTTTTAGTCCTTTTATCATTTTTTATAAATTTAATTTTTGATTAAAATATAGTACCATAGAAGTCTTTATTTTTAGATAAATAAAAATGTATTTTATTAAATTTTAGAACATTAAATTTATAAGATATAAATCCTTTTTTAAAAGACTGGTTTTTTAAAAGTTTTGTTTCTATAGAAAATTGCATTTTAAAGTAAATAGTCCTTCCACTTGACCAGGTACTGGTGACAGCTGCTAAATTTTATAGTGCAAAGTAATACTTACTACTTATATCCACTTTATTATTGGCATCAAGTCCTATGTAAAATATATCTTAGGGTTTTATAAATATAAAAAAGTTAAAAGACACTTATTATATGCTTTCTCTTTGTTTATACAATCTATAGTATATACTTTTAGTGGTTTTAAAAATATTTTTTAATATTAATAACCTTTTCTTAGAAAAATATTTGTATTAATAAGAAATTTAGCTAAAATGTTTTTTTTGCATATTAAAAAGGTTTATACTATAACAAAGCAGCCTACTAATTGTAATTAGCTTTTTTGTTTAACTTGTCATGGCATCTTATAGATTAACTTACAAGTCATTCTTTAACTGTATACATACAAAAAAAAGTTGCAAGTTAAAATATGTTTCCAGGGCTTAGCCAATTAAAGTTTTAAGACTAGGTAGAGGCTTCATTGCTTAAAAACAATATTTTACTTTAATTTATTGAGTATTATTGTATACAAAAATTGCTTAGAAATATATCTATTAATTATCTTATTAAGTAGTATTGTAATTTTGACTACTGTTATAGTATTTGTTTTTAATTTATCTGTCTATTAAAATCTAGGGTGATGACAAGATAACCGCAAGGTTTTACCCTAAGATCTAAACAAATACAAATTGCGATAGAATAAATTGTAGACAACAGTTATAAAAATTTACTATAAACCCAAACTACAAATAAAAAAATCTAGAAAACATATAAATATAGTATTAGATTAGATTGTACAATCAGTGCTAAAATTTTTATATCTAAAGCATAATGGTAAAATATTGTTATAACAACAATAAAACTTTCTAATTAGAAAGCTTAAAAAATAATATAATTAAAACTAAGGTTTAAATGCTTCCACAAGTTAAAGAGGCTATAACAACAAAAGGTCTTCTGAAAAATGTTAATTTTCTGATGCAGCAGGTGTTTAATTTAGCAAAGTTAATTAGCATATATATAAAATTCACTATAGATTTTAAAATTTTTCTCTATTTTTGAAATATTTTGACAAACTATCTTGTATTTGTTTTAGATAATCATTTAATTTATATTTTGTATTATATGACATGTTTTATATACTTATTAACTATAAAATGCATAGTTTAAGGTTTTTTATGTTAATTATATCCTTCTTGTTAAAATTTGGTTTTTAATTTAATAATATTAGTAAGGTAATTTGGCTACCTTTTTTAATTATATAGTGCAAGTGAGGAGGCTGGCAACAAAGTTATATGATTAACTACC
>CALNHX010012225.1:0-26549 GCA_940337035.1 Agriotes lineatus
GGCCGTGACTTTGTATTTTAGCATAACTTTTAATTCTAAACAACTTTTCTCAATAAAATTTTGCTATATTTTTTGAAATAAGGTAACTTTGTTCTTGAACGACTTTCATATTTTTTGTCCTGCCCTGTATATTGTTTGACTTGAAGTCATTCTAAGGGCATCTAATATGGTTATCGAACATGCACTAACTTTTGGCAATATTTAAATTTCGATTGTACAACTAATAAAAAAATTTCCCATTTGTTGCACACTTAATGGACCACACTGTATAGTTACAAGGTCTTCATGTATACTACCACACAGGCTATTACCACTGCAATCGATTTTAAGCCAGTTATTGGGCACATGTTAGCGATGAAACGCATACACTTGACAAATTTATTAATTTCTGATCGGCCCTAGCTATTAAAGTAGCATCATTAATATTTCTGGAGTTAATAGTTACTGCAAAACGTGCTTTTCAGACGTTTTAACGTATCTTAATACTGTACTATTAAATTGAATTTTTTGAATGCAGACAAATTTTATATTGTAGTGATATATAGTTACAAGGTCTTCATGTATACTACCACACAGGCTATTACCACTGCAATCGATTTTAAGCCAGTTATTGGGCCCATGTTAGCGATGAAACGCATACACTTGACAAATTTATTAATTTCTGATCGGCCCTAGCTGTTAAAGTAGCATCATTAATATTTCTGGAGTTAATAGTTACTGCAAAACGTGCTTTTCAGACGTTTTAACGTACCTTAATACTGTACTATTAAATTGAATTTTTTGAATGCAGAAAATTTTTATATTGGAGTGATATATAGTTACAAGGTCTTCATATATACTACCACACAGGCTATTACCACTGCAATCGATTTTAAGCCAGTTATTGGGCACATGTTAGCGATGAAACGCATACACTTGACAAATTTATTAATTTCTGATTGGCCCTAGCTATTAAAGTAGCATCTTTAATATTTCTGGAGTTAATAGCTACTGCAAAACGTGTTTTTCAGACGTTTTAACGTATCTTAATACTGTACTATTAAATTGAATTTTTTGAATGCAGACAAATTTTATATTGTAGTGATATATAGTTACAAGGTCTTCATGTATACTACCACACAGGCTATTACCACTGCAATCAATTTTAAGCCAGTTATTGGGCACATGTTAGCGATGAAACGCATACACTTGACAAATTTATTAATTTCTGATCGGCCCTAGCTATTAAAGTAGCATCATTAATATTTCTGGAGTTAATAGTTACTGCAAAACGTGCTTTTCAGACGTTTTAACGTACCTTAATACTGTACTATTAAATTGAATCTTTTGAATGCAGAAAATTTTTATATTGTAGTGATATATAGTTACAAGGTCTTCATGTATACTACCACACAGGCTATTACCACTGCAATCGATTTTAAGCCAGTTATTGGGCACATGTTAGCGATGAAACGCATACACTTGACAAATTTATTAATTTCTGATCGGCCCTAGCTATTAAAGTAGCATCATTAATATTTCTGGAGTTAATAGTTACTGCAAAACGTGCTTTTCAGACGTTTTAACGTATCTTAATGATGTACTATTAAATTGAATTTTTTGAATGCAGACAAATTTTATATTGTAGTGATATATAGTTACAAGGTCTTCATGTATAATACAACACAGGCTATTACCACTGCAATCGATTTTAAGCCAGTTATTGGGCCCATGTTAGCGATGAAACGCATACACTTGACAAATTTATTAATTTCTGATCGGCTCTAGCTGTTAAAGTAGCATCATTAATATTTCTGGAGTTAATAGTTACTGCAAAACGTGCTTTTCAGACGTTTTAACGTACCTTAATACTGTACTATTAAATTGAATTTTTTGAATGCAGAAAATTTTTATATTGGAGTGATATATAGTTACAAGATCTTCATATATACTACCACACAGGCTATTACCACTGCAATCGATTTTAAGCCAGTTATTGGGCACATGTTAGCGATGAAACGCATACACTTGACAAATTTATTAATTTCTGATCGGCCCTAGCTATTAAAGTAGCATCTTTAATATTTCTGGAGTTAATAGCTACTGCAAAACGTGTTTTTCAGACGTTTTAACGTATCTTAATACTGTACTATTAAATTGAATTTTTTGAATGCAGACAAATTTTATATTGTAGTGATATATAGTTACAAGGTCTTCATGTATACTACCACACAGGCTATTACCACTGCAATCAATTTTAAGCCAGTTATTGGGCACATGTTAGCGATGAAACGCATACACTTGACAAATTTATTAATTTCTGATCGGCCCTAGCTATTAAAGTAGCATCATTAATATTTCTGGAGTTAATAGTTACTGCAAAACGTGCTTTTCAGACGTTTTAACGTACCTTAATACTGTACTATTAAATTGAATTTTTTGAATGCAGAAAATTTTTATATTGTAGTGATATATAGTTACAAGGTCTTCATGTATACTACCACACAGGCTATTACCACTGCAATCGATTTTATGCCAGTTATTGGGAACATGTTAGCGATGAAACGCATACACTTGACAAATTTATTAATTTCTGATCGGCCCTAGCTATTAAAGTAGCATCTTTAATATTTCTGGAGTTAATAGCTACTGCAAAACGTGCTTTTCAGACGTCTTAACGTACCTTAATACTGTACTATTAAATTGAATTTTTTGAATGCAGAAACATTTTATATTGTAGTGATATATAGTTACATGGTCTTCATGTATACTACTACACAAGCTATTACCACTGCTATCGATTTTAAGCCAGTTATTGGGCACATGTTAGCGATGAAACGCATACACTTGTCAAATTTATTAATTTCTGATCGGCCCTAGCTATTAAAGTAGCATCATTAATATTTCTGGAGTTAATAGTTACTGCAAAACGTGCTTTTCAGACGTTTTAACGTACCTTAATACTGTACTATTAAATTGAATTTTTTGAATGCAGAAAATTTTTATATTGTAGTGATATATAGTTACAAGGTCTTCATGTATACTACCACACAGGCTATTACCACTGCAATCGATTTTAAGCCAGTTATTGGGCACATGTTAGCGATGAAACGCATACACTTGACAAATTTATTAATTTCTGATCGGCCCTAGCTATTAAAGTAGCATCTTTAATATTTCTGGAGTTAATAGCTACTGCAAAACGTGCTTTTCAGACGTCTTAACGTACCTTAATACTGTACTATTAAATTGAATTTTTTGAATGCAGAAACATTTTATATTGTAGTGATATATAGTTACATGGTCTTCATGTATACTACCACACAGGCTATTACCACTGCAATCGATTTTGAGCCAGTTATTGGGCACATGTTAGCGATTAAACGCATACACTTGACAAATTTATTAATTTCTGATCGGCCCTAGCTATTAAAGTAGCATCTTTAATATTTCTGGAGTTAATAGCTACTGCAAAACGTGCTTTTCAGCCGTTTTAACGTATCTTAATAATGTACAATTAAATTGAATTTTTTGAATGCAGACAAATTTTATATTGTAGTGATATATAGTTACAAGGTCTTCATGTATACTACCACACAGGCTATTACCACTGCAATTGATTTTAAGCCAGTTATTGGGCACATGTTAGCGATGAAACGCATACACTTGACAAATTTATTAATTTCTGATCGGCCCTAGCTATTCAAGTAGCATCAATAATATTTCTGGAGTTAATAGTTACTGCAAAACGTGCTTTTCAGACGTTTTAACGTATCTTAATACTGTACTATTAAATTGAATTTTTTGAATGCAGAAAATTTTTATATTGTAGTGATATATAGTTACAAGGTCTTCATGTATACTACCACACAGGCTATTACCACTGCAATCGATTTTAAGCCAGTTATTGGGCACATGTTAGCGATGAAACACATACACTTGACAAATTTATTAATTTCTGATCGGCCCTAGCTATTAAAGTAGCATCTTTAATATTTCTGGAGTTAATAGCTACTGCAAAACGTGCTTTTCAGACGTTTTAACGTATCTTAATACTGTACTATTAAATTGAATTTTTTGAATGCAGACAAATTTTATATTGTAGTGATATATAGTTACAAGGTCTTCATGTATACTACCACACAGGCTATTACCACTGCAATCGATTTTAAGCCAGTTATTGGGCACATGTTAGCGATGAAACGCATACACTTGACAAATTTATTAATTTCTGATCGGCCCTAGCTATTCAAGTAGCATCAATACTATTTCTGGAGTAAAGAGTTACTGCAAAACGTGCTTTTCAGACGTTTTAACGTATCTTAATACTGTACTATTAAATTGAATTTTTTGAATGCAGACAAATTTTATATTGTAGTGATATATAGTTACAAGGTCTTCATGTATACTACCACACAGGCTATTACCACCGCAATCGATTTTAAGCCAGTTATTGGGCACATGTTAGCGATGAAACGCATACACTTGACAAATTTATTAATTTGCTGATCGGCCCTAGCTATTAAAGTAGCATCATTAATATTTCTGGAGTTAATAGTTACTGCAAAACGAGCTTTTCAGACGTTTTAACGTACCTTAATACTGTACTATTAAATTGAATTTTTTGAATGCAGAGAAATTTTATATTGTAGTGATATATAGTTACAAGGTCTTCATGTATACTACCAAACAGGCTATTACCACTGCAATCGATTTTAAGCCAGTTATTGGGCACATGTTAGCGATGAAACGCATACACTTGACAAATTTATTAATTTCTGATCGGCCCTAGCTATTAAAGTAGCATCATTAATATTTCTGGAGTTAATAGTTACTGTAAAACGTGTTTTTCAGACGTTTTAACGTATCTTAATACTGTACTATTAAATTGAATTTTTTGAAAGCAGACAAATTTTATATTGTAGTGATACATAGCTACAAGGTCTTCATGTATACTAGAAAACAGGCTATTACCACTGCAATCGATTTTAAGCCAGTTATTGGGCACATGTTAGCGATGAAACGCATACGCTTGACAAATTTATTATTTTCTGATCGGCCCTAGCTGTTACAGTAGCATCATTAATATTTCTGGAGTTAATAGTTACTGCAAAACGTGCTTTTCAGACGTTTTAACGTACCTTAATACTGTACTATTAAATTGAATTTTTTGAATGCAGAAAATTTTTATATTGGAGTGATATATAGTTACAAGGTCTTCATATATACTACCACACAGGCTATTACCACTGCAATCGATTTTAAGCCAGTTATTGGGCACATGTTAGCGATGAAACGCATACACTTGACAAATTTATTAATTTCTGATCGGCCCTAGCTATTAAAGTAGCATCTTTAATATTTCTGGAGTTAATAGCTACTGCAAAACGTGCTTTTCAGACGTCTTAACGTACCTTAATACTGTACTATTAAATTGAATTTTTTGAATGCAGAAACATTTTATATTGTAGTGATATATAGTTACATGGTCTTCATGTATACTACTACACAAGCTATTACCACTGCTATCGATTTTAAGCCAGTTATTGGGCACATGTTAGCGATGAAACGCATACACTTGTCAAATTTATTAATTTCTGATCGGCCCTAGCTATTAAAGTAGCATCTTTAATATTTCTGGAGTTAATAGCTACTGCAAAACGTGCTTTTCAGCCGTTTTAACGTATCTTAATAATGTACAATTAAATTGAATTTTTTGAATGCAGACAAATTTTATATTGTAGTGATATATAGTTACAAGGTCTTCATGTATACTACCACACAGGCTATTACCACTGCAATTGATTTTAAGCCAGTTATTGGGCACATGTTAGCGATGAAACGCATACACTTGACAAATTTATTAATTTCTGATCGGCCCTAGCTATTCAAGTAGCATCAATAATATTTCTGGAGTTAATAGTTACTGCAAAACGTGCTTTTCAGACGTTTTAACGTATCTTAATACTGTACTATTAAATTGAATTTTTTGAATGCAGAAAATTTTTATATTGTAGTGATATATAGTTACAAGGTCTTCATGTATACTACCACACAGGCTATTACCACTGCAATCGATTTTAAGCCAGTTATTGGGCACATGTTAGCGATGAAACACATACACTTGACAAATTTATTAATTTCTGATCGGCCCTAGCTATTAAAGTAGCATCTTTAATATTTCTGGAGTTAATAGCTACTGCAAAACGTGCTTTTCAGACGTTTTAACGTATCTTAATACTGTACTATTAAATTGAATTTTTTGAATGCAGACAAATTTTATATTGTAGTGATATATAGTTACAAGGTCTTCATGTATACTACCACACAGGCTATTACCACTGCAATCGATTTTAAGCCAGTTATTGGGCACATGTTAGCGATGAAACGCATACACTTGACAAATTTATTAATTTCTGATCGGCCCTAGCTATTCAAGTAGCATCAATAATATTTCTGGAGTAAAGAGTTACTGCAAAACGTGCTTTTCAGACGTTTTAACGTATCTTAATACTGTACTATTAAATTGAATTTTTTGAATGCAGACAAATTTTATATTGTAGTGATATATAGTTACAAGGTCTTCATGTATACTACCACACAGGCTATTACCACCGCAATCGATTTTAAGCCAGTTATTGGGCACATGTTAGCGATGAAACGCATACACTTGACAAATTTATTAATTTGCTGATCGGCCCTAGCTATTAAAGTAGCATCATTAATATTTCTGGAGTTAATAGTTACTGCAAAACGAGCTTTTCAGACGTTTTAACGTACCTTAATACTGTACTATTAAATTGAATTTTTTGAATGCAGAGAAATTTTATATTGTAGTGATATATAGTTACAAGGTCTTCATGTATACTACCAAACAGGCTATTACCACTGCAATCGATTTTAAGCCAGTTATTGGGCACATGTTAGCGATGAAACGCATACACTTGACAAATTTATTAATTTCTGATCGGCCCTAGCTATTAAAGTAGCATCATTAATATTTCTGGAGTTAATAGTTACTGTAAAACGTGTTTTTCAGACGTTTTAACGTATCTTAATACTGTACTATTAAATTGAATTTTTTGAAAGCAGACAAATTTTATATTGTAGTGATACATAGCTACAAGGTCTTCATGTATACTAGAAAACAGGCTATTACCACTGCAATCGATTTTAAGCCAGTTATTGGGCACATGTTAGCGATGAAACGCATACGCTTGACAAATTTATTATTTTCTGATCGGCCCTAGCTGTTACAGTAGCATCATTAATATTTCTGGAGTTAATAGTTACTGCAAAACGTGCTTTTCAGACGTTTTAACGTACCTTAATACTGTACTATTAAATTGAATTTTTTGAATGCAGAAAATTTTTATATTGGAGTGATATATAGTTACAAGGTCTTCATATATACTACCACACAGGCTATTACCACTGCAATCGATTTTAAGCCAGTTATTGGGCACATGTTAGCGATGAAACGCATACACTTGACAAATTTATTAATTTCTGATCGGCCCTAGCTATTAAAGTAGCATCTTTAATATTTCTGGAGTTAATAGCTACTGCAAAACGTGCTTTTCAGACGTCTTAACGTACCTTAATACTGTACTATTAAATTGAATTTTTTGAATGCAGAAACATTTTATATTGTAGTGATATATAGTTACATGGTCTTCATGTATACTACTACACAAGCTATTACCACTGCTATCGATTTTAAGCCAGTTATTGGGCACATGTTAGCGATGAAACGCATACACTTGTCAAATTTATTAATTTCTGATCGGCCCTAGCTATTAAAGTAGCATCATTAATATTTCTGGAGTTAATAGTTACTGCAAAACGTGCTTTTCAGACGTTTTAACGTACCTTAATACTGTACTATTAAATTGAATTTTTTGAATGCAGAAAATTTTTATATTGTAGTGATATATAGTTACAAGGTCTTCATGTATACTACCACACAGGCTATTACCACTGCAATCGATTTTAAGCCAGTTATTGGGCACATGTTAGCGATGAAACGCATACACTTGACAAATTTATTAATTTCTGATCGGCCCTAGCTATTAAAGTAGCATCTTTAATATTTCTGGAGTTAATAGCTACTGCAAAACGTGCTTTTCAGACGTCTTAACGTACCTTAATACTGTACTATTAAATTGAATTTTTTGAATGCAGAAACATTTTATATTGTAGTGATATATAGTTACATGGTCTTCATGTATACTACCACACAGGCTATTACCACTGCAATCGATTTTGAGCCAGTTATTGGGCACATGTTAGCGATTAAACGCATACACTTGACAAATTTATTAATTTCTGATCGGCCCTAGCTATTAAAGTAGCATCTTTAATATTTCTGGAGTTAATAGCTACTGCAAAACGTGCTTTTCAGCCGTTTTAACGTATCTTAATAATGTACAATTAAATTGAATTTTTTGAATGCAGACAAATTTTATATTGTAGTGATATATAGTTACAAGGTCTTCATGTATACTACCACACAGGCTATTACCACTGCAATTGATTTTAAGCCAGTTATTGGGCACATGTTAGCGATGAAACGCATACACTTGACAAATTTATTAATTTCTGATCGGCCCTAGCTATTCAAGTAGCATCAATAATATTTCTGGAGTTAATAGTTACTGCAAAACGTGCTTTTCAGACGTTTTAACGTATCTTAATACTGTACTATTAAATTGAATTTTTTGAATGCAGAAAATTTTTATATTGTAGTGATATATAGTTACAAGGTCTTCATGTATACTACCACACAGGCTATTACCACTGCAATCGATTTTAAGCCAGTTATTGGGCACATGTTAGCGATGAAACACATACACTTGACAAATTTATTAATTTCTGATCGGCCCTAGCTATTAAAGTAGCATCTTTAATATTTCTGGAGTTAATAGCTACTGCAAAACGTGCTTTTCAGACGTTTTAACGTATCTTAATACTGTACTATTAAATTGAATTTTTTGAATGCAGACAAATTTTATATTGTAGTGATATATAGTTACAAGGTCTTCATGTATACTACCACACAGGCTATTACCACTGCAATCGATTTTAAGCCAGTTATTGGGCACATGTTAGCGATGAAACGCATACACTTGACAAATTTATTAATTTCTGATCGGCCCTAGCTATTCAAGTAGCATCAATAATATTTCTGGAGTAAAGAGTTACTGCAAAACGTGCTTTTCAGACGTTTTAACGTATCTTAATACTGTACTATTAAATTGAATTTTTTGAATGCAGACAAATTTTATATTGTAGTGATATATAGTTACAAGGTCTTCATGTATACTACCACACAGGCTATTACCACCGCAATCGATTTTAAGCCAGTTATTGGGCACATGTTAGCGATGAAACGCATACACTTGACAAATTTATTAATTTGCTGATCGGCCCTAGCTATTAAAGTAGCATCATTAATATTTCTGGAGTTAATAGTTACTGCAAAACGAGCTTTTCAGACGTTTTAACGTACCTTAATACTGTACTATTAAATTGAATTTTTTGAATGCAGAGAAATTTTATATTGTAGTGATATATAGTTACAAGGTCTTCATGTATACTACCAAACAGGCTATTACCACTGCAATCGATTTTAAGCCAGTTATTGGGCACATGTTAGCGATGAAACGCATACACTTGACAAATTTATTAATTTCTGATCGGCCCTAGCTATTAAAGTAGCATCATTAATATTTCTGGAGTTAATAGTTACTGTAAAACGTGTTTTTCAGACGTTTTAACGTATCTTAATACTGTACTATTAAATTGAATTTTTTGAATGCAGACAAATTTTATATTGTAGTGATACATAGCTACAAGGTCTTCATGTATACTAGAAAACAGGCTATTACCACTGCAATCGATTTTAAGCCAGTTATTGGGCACATGTTAGCGATGAAACGCATACACTTGACAAATTTATTATTTTCTGATCGGCCCTAGCTGTTACAGTAGCATCATTAATATTTCTGGAGTTAATAGTTACTGCAAAACGTGCTTTTCAGACGTTTTAACGTACCTTAATACTGTACTATTAAATTGAATTTTTTGAATGCAGAAAATTTTTATATTGGAGTGATATATAGTTACAAGGTCTTCATATATACTACCACACAGGCTATTACCACTGCAATCGATTTTAAGCCAGTTATTGGGCACATGTTAGCGATGAAACGCATACACTTGACAAATTTATTAATTTCTGATCGGCCCTAGCTATTAAAGTAGCATCTTTAATATTTATGGAGTTAATAGCTACTGCAAAACGTGTTTTTCAGACGTTTTAACTTACCTTAATACTGTACTATTAAATTGAATTTTTTGAATGCAGACAAATTTTATATTGTAGTGATATATAGTTACAAGGTCTTCATGTATACTACCACACAGGCTATTACCACTGCCATCGATTTTAAGCCAGTTATTGGGCACATGTTAGCGATGAAACGCATACACTTGACAAATTTATTAATTTCTGATCGGCCCTAGCTATTAAAGTAGCATCATTAATATTTCTGGAGTTAATAGTTACTGCAAAACGTGCTTATCAGACGTTTTAACTTACCTTAATACTGTACTATTAAATTGAATTTTTTTAATGCAGAAAATTTTTATATTGGAGTGATATATAGTTACAAGGTCTTCATGTATACTACCACACAGGCTATTACCACTGCCATCGATTTTAAGCCAGTTATTGGGCACATGTTAGCGATGAAACGCATACACTTGACAAATTTATTAATTTCTGATCGGCCCTAGCTATTCAAGTAGCATCATTAATATTTCTGGAGTTAATAGTTACTGCAAAACGTGTTTATCAGACGTTTTAACTTACCTTAATACTGTACTATTAAATTGAATTTTTTGAATGAAGAAACATTTTACATTGTAGTGATATATAGTTACATGGTCTTCATGTATACTACTACACAAGCTATTACCACTGCTATCGATTTTAAGCCAGTTATTGGGCACATGTTAGCGATGAAACGCATACACTTGACAAATTTATTAATTTCTGATCGGCCCTAGCTATTAAAGTAGCATCTTTAATATTTCTGGAGTTAATAGCTACTGCAAAACGTGCTTTTCAGACGTTTTAACGTATCTTAATACTGTACAATTAAATTGAATTTTTTGAATGCAGACAAATTTTATATTGTAGTGATATATAGTTACAAGGTCTTCATGTATACTACCACACAGGCTATTACCACTGCAATCGATTTTAAGCCAGTTATTGGGCACATGTTAGCGATGAAACGCATACAATTGACAAATTTATTAATTTCTGATCGGCCCTAGCTATTCAAGTAGCATCAATAATATTTCTGGAGTAAATAGCTACTGCAAAACGTGCTTTTCAGACGTTTTAACGTATCTTAATACTGTACTATTAAATTAAATTTTTTGAATGCAGACAAATTTTATATTGTAGTGATATATAGTTACAAGGTCTTCATGTATACTACCAAACAGGCTATTACCACTGCAATCGATTTTAAGCCAGTTATTGGGCACATGTTAGCGATGAAACGCATACACTTGACAAATTTATTAATTTCTGATCGGCCCTAGCTATTAAAGTAGCATCATTAATATTTCTGGAGTTAATAGTTACTGTAAAACGTGTTTTTCAGACGTTTTAACGTATCTTAATACTGTACTATTAAATTGAATTTTTTGAATGCAGACAAATTTTATATTGTAGTGATATATAGTTACAAGGTCTTCATGTATACTACCACACAGGCTATTACCACTGCAATCGATTTTAAGCCAGTTATTGGGCACATGTTAGCGATGAAACGCATACACTTGACAAATTTATTAATTTCTGATCGGCCCTAGCTATTAAAGTAGCATCATTAATATTTCTGGAGTTAATAGTTACTGCAAAACGTGCTTTTCATACGTTTTAACGTACCTTAATACTGTACTATTAAATTGAATTTTTTGAATGCAGAAAATTTTTATATTGTAGTGATATATAGTTACAAGGTCTTCATGTATACTACCACACAGGCTATTACCACTGCAATCGATTTTAAGCTAGTTATTGGGCACATGTTAGCGATGAAACGCATACACTTGACAAATTTATTAATTTCTGATCGGCCCTAGCTATTCAAGTAGCATCAATAATATTTCTGGTGTTAATAGTTACTGCAAAACGTGCTTTTCAGACGTTTTAACGTATCTTAATACTGTACTATTAAATTGAATTTTTTGAATGCAGAGAATTTTATATTGTAGTGATATATAGTTACAAGGTCTTCATGTATACTACCAAACAGGCTATTACCACTGCAATCGATTTTAAGCCAGTTATTGGGCACATGTTAGCGATGAAACGCATACACTTGACAAATTTATTAATTTCTGATCGGCCCTAGCTATTAAAGTAGCATCATTAATATTTCTGGAGTTAATAGTTACTGTAAAACGTGTTTTTCAGACGTTTTAACGTACCTTAATACTGTACTATTAAATTGAATTTTTTGAATGCAGACAAATTTTATATTGTAGTGATATATAGCTACAAGGTCTTCATGTATACTACCAAACAGGCTATTACCACTGCAATCGATTTTAAGCCAGTTATTGGGCACATGTTAGCGATGAAACGCATACACTTGACAAATTTATTATTTTCTGATCGGCCCTAGCTGTTAAAGTAGCATCATTAATATTTCTGGAGTTAATAGTTACTGCAAAACGTGCTTTTCAGACGTTTTAACGTACCTTAATACTGTACTATTAAATTGAATTTTTTGAATGCAGAAAATTTTTATATTGGAGTGATATATAGTTACAAGGTCTTCATATACAGTGTGGTCCATTAAGTGTGCAACAAATGGGACATTTTTTTATTAGTTGTAAAACAGAAATTTAAATACCGCCAAAAGTTAGTGCATGTTCGATAACCATATCAGACGCCCTTAGAATGGCTTCAAGTCAAACAATATACAGGGCAGGACAAAAAATATGTAATTCGTTCAAGAATAAAGTTACCTTATTTCAAAAAATATAGCAAAATTTTATTGAGAAAAGTTGTTTAGAATCAAAAGTTATGCTAAAATACAAAGTCACGGCCTCCTATTCGAATTTTGATTCTTTTTTTGTAAAATTTTGTTTTATCCCCGTATGATACATATTTTTATTATTCTGATTTTATTAAGAGTTTTTCATATGTAAATTATTATTAGTAAAGCATTTGCCTTGTTAAAAAGAATATTTGCGAAATTCTAAAGTTCTGTTAAATATCGTTGCAACAAACATGACGTGGACGCTTACCTAAAAAAATATAAATCCAAGTAAATTTTACAAATACGCTTCAAGTTGCTAAAAGTTATTTAAAAGGGATGTGGTTGTGGCTACTTTAAATACATATAAAATCAAAATAATAAAAATATGTATCATACGGGGGTAATACAAAATTTTCCAAAAAAGAATCAAAATTCGAATAGGAGGCCGTGACTTTGTATTTGAGCATAACTTTTAATTCTAAACAACTTTTCTCAATAAAATTTTGCTATATTTTTTGAAATAAGGTAACTTTGTTCTTGAACGAATTTCATATTTTTTGTCCTGCCCTGTATATTGTTTGACTTGAAGCCATTCTAAGGGCATCTGATATGGTTATCGCACATGCACTAACTTTTGGCAATATTTAAATTTCGATTGTACAACTAATAAAAAAAATTCCCATTTGTTGCAAACTTAATGGACCACACTGTATACTACCACACAGGCTATTACCACTGCAATCGATTTTAAGCCAGTTATTGGGCACATGTTAGCGATGAAACGCATACACTTGACAAATTTATTAATTTCTGATCGGCCCTAGCTATTAAAGTAGCATCTTTAATATTTATGGAGTTAATAGCTACTGCAAAACGTGTTTTTCAGACGTTTTAACGTACCTTAATACTGTACTATTAAATTGAATTTTTTGAATGCAGACAAATTTTATATTGTAGTGATATATAGTTACAAGGTCTTCATGTATACTACCACACAGGCTATTACCACTGCCATCGATTTTAAGCCAGTTATTGGGCACATGTTAGCGATGAAACGCATACACTTGACAAATTTATTAATTTCTGATCGGCCCTAGCTATTAAAGTAGCATCATTAATATTTCTGGAGTTAATAGTTACTGCAAAACGTGCTTATCAGACGTTTTAACTTACCTTAATACTGTACTATTAAATTGAATTTTTTTAATGCAGAAAATTTTTATATTGGAGTGATATATAGTTACAAGGTCTTCATGTATACTACCACACAGGCTATTACCACTGCCATCGATTTTAAGCCAGTTATTGGGCACATGTTAGCGATGAAACGCATACACTTGACAAATTTATTATTTTCTGATCGGCCCTAGCTATTCAAGTAGCATCATTAATATTTCTGGAGTTAATAGTTACTGCAAAACGTGCTTATCAGACGTTTTAACTTACCTTAATACTGTACTATTAAATTGAATTTTTTGAATAAAGAAACATTTTACATTGTAGTGATATATAGTTACATTGTCTTCATGTATACTACTACACAAGCTATTACCACTGCTATCGATTTTAAGCCAGTTATTGGGCACATGTTAGCGATGAAACGCATACACTTGTCAAATTTATTAATTTCTGATCGGCCCTAGCTATTAAAGTAGCATCATTAATATTTCTGGAGTTAATAGTTACTGCAAAACGTGCTTTTCAGACGTTTTAACGTACCTTAATACTGTACTATTAAATTGAATTTTTTGAATGCAGAAACATTTTATATTGTAGTGATATATAGTTCCATGGTCTTCATGTATACTACCACACAGGCTATTACCACTGCAATCGATTTTGAGCCAGTTATTGGGCACATGTTAGCGATGAAACGCATACACTTGACAAATTTATTAATTTCTGATCGGCCCTAGCTATTCAAGTAGCATCAATAATATTTCTGGAGTTAATAGTTACTGCAAAACGTGCTTTTCAGACGTTTTAACGTATCTTAATACTGTACTATTAAATTGAATTTTTTGAATGCAGAAAATTTTTATATTGTAGTGATATATAGTTACAAGGTCTTCATGTATACTACCACACAGGCTATTACCACTGCAATCGATTTTAAGCCAGTTATTGGGCACATGTTAGCGATGAAACGCATACACTTGACAAATTTATTAATTTCTGATCGGCCCTAGCTATTAAAGTAGCATCTTTAATATTTCTGGAGTTAATAGCTACTGCAAAACGTGCTTTTCAGACGTTTTAACGTATCTTAATACTGTACTATTAAATTGAATTTTTTGAATGCAGACAAATTTTATATTGTAGTGATATATAGTTACAAGGTCTTCATGTATACTACCACACAGGCTATTACCACTGCAATCGATTTTAAGCCAGTTATTGGGCACATGTTAGCGATGAAACGCATACACTTGACAAATTTATTAATTTCTGATCGGCCCTAGCTATTAAAGTAGCATCATTAATATTTCTGGAGTTAATAGTTACTGCAAAACGTGCTTTTCAGACGTTTTAATGTACCTTAATACTGTACTATTAAATTGAATTTTTTGAATGCAGACAAATTTTATATTGTAGTGATATATAGTTACAAGGTCTTCATGTATACTACCACACAGGCTATTACCACTGCAATCGATTTTAAGCCAGTTATTGGGCACATGTTAGCGATGAAACGCATACACTTGACAAATTTATTAATTTCTGATCGGCCCTAGCTATTAAAGTAGCATCTTTAATATTTCTGGAGTTAATAGTTACTGCAAAACGTGCTTTTCAGACGTTTTAATGTACCTTAATACTGTACTATTAAATTGAATTTTTTGAATGCAGACAAATTTTATATTGTAGTGATATATAGTTACAAGGTCTTCATGTATACTACCACACAGGCTATTACCACTGCAATCGATTTTAAGCCAGTTATTGGGCACATGTTAGCGATGAAACGCATACACTTGACAAATTTATTAATTTCTGATCGGCCCTAGCTATTAAAGTAGCATCATTAATATTTCTGGAGTTAATAGTTACTGCAAAACGTGCTTTTCAGACGTTTTAATGTACCTTAATACTGTACTATTAAATTGAATTTTTTGAATGCAGACAAATTTTATATTGTAGTATTATATAGTTACAAGGTCTTCATGTATACTACCACACAGGCTATTACCACTGCAATCGATTTTAAGCCAGTTATTGGGCACATGTTAGCGATGAAACGCATACACTTGACAAATTTATTAATTTCTGATCGGCCCTAGCTATTAAAGTAGCATCATTAATATTTCTGGAGTTAATAGCTACTGCAAAACGTGCTTTTCAGACGTTTTAACGTATCTTAATACTGTACTATTAAATTGAATTTTTTGAATGCAGACAAATTTTATATTGTAGTGATATATAGTTACAAGGTCTTCATGTATACTACCACACAGGCTATTACCACTGCAATCGATTTTAAGCCAGTTATTGGGCACATGTTAGCGATGAAACGCATACACTTGACAAATTTATTAATTTCTGATCGGCCCTAGCTATTAAAGTAGCATCATTAATATTTCTGGAGTTAATAGTTACTGCAAAACGTGCTTATCAGACGTTTTAACTTACCTTAATACTGTACTATTAAATTGAATTTTTTTAATGCAGAAAATTTTTATATTGGAGTGATATATAGTTACAAGGTCTTCATGTATACTACCACACAGGCTATTACCACTGCCATCGATTTTAAGCCAGTTATTGGGCACATGTTAGCGATGAAACGCATACACTTGACAAATTTATTAATTTCTGATCGGCCCTAGCTATTCAAGTAGCATCATTAATATTTCTGGAGTTAATAGTTACTGCAAAACGTGCTTATCACACGTTTTAACTTACCTTAATACTGTACTATTAAATTGAATTTTTTGAATAAAGAAACATTTTACATTGTAGTGATATATAGTTACATGGTCTTCATGTATACTACTACACAAGCTATTACCACTGCTATCGATTTTAAGCCAGTTATTGGGCACATGTTAGCGATGAAACGCATACACTTGACAAATTTATTAATTTCTGATCGGCCCTAGCTATTAAAGTAGCATCATTAATATTTCTGGAGTTAATAGTTACTGCAAAACGTGCTTTTCAGACGTTTTAATGTACCTTAATACTGTACTATTAAATTGAATTTTTTGAATGCAGACAAATTTTATATTGTAGTGATATATAGTTACAAGGTCTTCATGTATACTACCACACAGGCTATTACCACTGCAATCGATTTTAAGCCAGTTATTGGGCACATGTTAGCGATGAAACGCATACACTTGACAAATTTATTAATTTCTGATCGGCCCTAGCTATTAAAGTAGCATCTTTAATATTTCTGGAGTTAATAGTTACTGCAAAACGTGCTTTTCAGACGTTTTAATGTACCTTAATACTGTACTATTAAATTGAATTTTTTGAATGCAGACAAATTTTATATTGTAGTGATATATAGTTACAAGGTCTTCATGTATACTACCACACAGGCTATTACCACTGCAATCGATTTTAAGCCAGTTATTGGGCACATGTTAGCGATGAAACGCATACACTTGACAAATTTATTAATTTCTGATCGGCCCTAGCTATTAAAGTAGCATCATTAATATTTCTGGAGTTAATAGTTACTGCAAAACGTGCTTTTCAGACGTTATAATGTACCTTAATACTGTACTATTAAATTGAATTGTTTGAATGCAGACAAATTTTATATTGTAGTGATATATAGTTACAAGGTCTTCATGTATACTACCACACAGACTATTACCACTGCAATCGATTTTAAGCCAGTTATTGGGCACATGTTAGCGATGAAACGCATACACTTGACAAATTTATTAATTTCTGATCGGCCCTAGCTATTAAAGTAGCATCATTAATATTTATGGAGTTAATAGTTACTGCAAAACGTGCTTTTCAGACGTTTTAATGTACCTTAATACTGTACTATTAAATTGAATTTTTTGAATGCAGACAAATTTTATATTGTAGTGATATATAGTTACAAGGTCTTCATGTATACTACCACACAGGCTATTACCACTGCAATCGATTTTAAGCCAGTTATTGGGCACATGTTAGCGATGAAACGCATACACTTGACAAATTTATTAATTTCTGATCGGCCCTAGCTATTAAAGTAGCATCATTAATATTTCTGGAGTTAATAGTTACTGCAAAACGTGCTTTTCAGTCGTTTTAATGTACCTTAATACTGTACTATTAAATTGAATTTTTTGAATGCAGACAAATTTTATATTGTAGTGATATATAGTTACAAGGTCTTCATGTATACTGCCACACAGGCTATTACCACTGCAATCGATTTTAAGCCAGTTATTGGGCACATGTTAGCGATGAAACGCATACACTTGACAAATTTATTAATTTCTGATCGGCCCTAGCTATTAAAGTAGCATCATTAATATTTCTGGAGTTAATAGTTACTGCAAAACGTGCTTTTCAGACGTTTTAACGTACCTTAATACTGTACTATTAAATTTAATTTTTTGAATGCAGAAAATTTTTATATTGTAGTGATATATAGTTACAAGGTTTTCATGTATACTACCACACAGGCTATTACCACTGCAATCGATTTTAAGCCAGTTATTGGGCACATGTTAGCGATGAAACGCATACACTTGACAAATTTATTTATTTCTGATCGGCCCTAGCTATTAAAGTAGCATCATTAATATTTCTGGAGTTAATAGCTACTGCAAAACGTGCTTTTCAGACGTTTTAACGTATCTTAATACTGTACTATTAAATTGAATTTTTTGAATGCAGACAAATTTTATATTGTAGTGATATATAGTTACAAGGTCTTCATGTATACTACCACACAGGCTATTACCACTGCAATCGATTTTAAGCCAGTTATTGGGCACATGTTAGCGATGAAACGCATACACTTGACAAATTTATTAATTTCTGATCGGCCCTAGCTATTAAAGTAGCATCATTAATATTTCTGGAGTTAATAGTTACTGCAAAACGTGCTTATCAGACGTTTTAACTTACCTTAATACTGTACTATTAAATTGAATTTTTTTAATGCAGAAAATTTTTATATTGGAGTGATATATAGTTACAAGGTCTTCATGTATACTACCACACAGGCTATTACCACTGCCATCGATTTTAAGCCAGTTATTGGGCACATGTTAGCGATGAAACGCATACACTTGACAAATTTATTAATTTCTGATCGGCCCTAGCTATTCAAGTAGCATCATTAATATTTCTGGAGTTAATAGTTACTGCAAAACGTGCTTATCACACGTTTTAACTTACCTTAATACTGTACTATTAAATTGAATTTTTTGAATAAAGAAACATTTTACATTGTAGTGATATATAGTTACATGGTCTTCATGTATACTACTACACAAGCTATTACCACTGCTATCGATTTTAAGCCAGTTATTGGGCACATGTTAGCGATGAAACGCATACACTTGACAAATTTATTAATTTCTGATCGGCCCTAGCTATTAAAGTAGCATCATTAATATTTCTGGAGTTAATAGTTACTGCAAAACGTGCTTTTCAGACGTTTTAATGTACCTTAATACTGTACTATTAAATTGAATTTTTTGAATGCAGACAAATTTTATATTGTAGTGATATATAGTTACAAGGTCTTCATGTATACTACCACACAGGCTATTACCACTGCAATCGATTTTAAGCCAGTTATTGGGCACATGTTAGCGATGAAACGCATACACTTGACAAATTTATTAATTTCTGATCGGCCCTAGCTATTAAAGTAGCATCTTTAATATTTCTGGAGTTAATAGTTACTGCAAAACGTGCTTTTCAGACGTTTTAATGTACCTTAATACTGTACTATTAAATTGAATTTTTTGAATGCAGACAAATTTTATATTGTAGTGATATATAGTTACAAGGTCTTCATGTATACTACCACACAGGCTATTACCACTGCAATCGATTTTAAGCCAGTTATTGGGCACATGTTAGCGATGAAACGCATACACTTGACAAATTTATTAATTTCTGATCGGCCCTAGCTATTAAAGTAGCATCATTAATATTTCTGGAGTTAATAGTTACTGCAAAACGTGCTTTTCAGACGTTATAATGTACCTTAATACTGTACTATTAAATTGAATTGTTTGAATGCAGACAAATTTTATATTGTAGTGATATATAGTTACAAGGTCTTCATGTATACTACCACACAGACTATTACCACTGCAATCGATTTTAAGCCAGTTATTGGGCACATGTTAGCGATGAAACGCATACACTTGACAAATTTATTAATTTCTGATCGGCCCTAGCTATTAAAGTAGCATCATTAATATTTATGGAGTTAATAGTTACTGCAAAACGTGCTTTTCAGACGTTTTAATGTACCTTAATACTGTACTATTAAATTGAATTTTTTGAATGCAGACAAATTTTATATTGTAGTGATATATAGTTACAAGGTCTTCATGTATACTACCACACAGGCTATTACCACTGCAATCGATTTTAAGCCAGTTATTGGGCACATGTTAGCGATGAAACGCATACACTTGACAAATTTATTAATTTCTGATCGGCCCTAGCTATTAAAGTAGCATCATTAATATTTCTGGAGTTAATAGTTACTGCAAAACGTGCTTTTCAGTCGTTTTAATGTACCTTAATACTGTACTATTAAATTGAATTTTTTGAATGCAGACAAATTTTATATTGTAGTGATATATAGTTACAAGGTCTTCATGTATACTACCACACAGGCTATTACCACTGCAATCGATTTTAAGCCAGTTATTGGGCACATGTTAGCGATGAAACGCATACACTTGACAAATTTATTAATTTCTGATCGGCCCTAGCTATTAAAGTAGCATCATTAATATTTCTGGAGTTAATAGTTACTGCAAAACGTGCTTTTCAGACGTTTTAATGTACCTTAATACTGTACTATTAAATTGAATTTTTTGAATGCAGACAAATTTTATATTGTAGTGATATATAGTTACAAGGTCTTCATGTATACTACCACACAGGCTATTACCACTGCAATCGATTTTAAGCCAGTTATTGGGCACATGTTAGCGATGAAACGCATACACTTGACAAATTTATTAATTTCTGATCGGCCCTAGCTATTAAAGTAGCATCATTAATATTTCTGGAGTTAATTGTTACTGCAAAACGTGCTTTTCAGACGTTTTAATGTACCTTAATACTGTACTATTAAATTGAATTTTTTGAATGCAGACAAATTTTATATTGTAGTGATATATAGTTACAAGGTCTTCATGTATACTACCACACAGGCTATTACCACTGCAATCGATTTTAAGCCAGTTATTGGGCACATGTTAGCGATGAAACGCATACACTTGACAAATTTATTAATTTCTGATCGGCCCTAGCTATTAAAGTAGCATCATTAATATTTCTGGAGTTAATGGTTACTGCAAAACGTGCTTTTCAGACGTTTTAATGTACCTTAATACTGTACTATTAAATTGAATTTTCTGAATGCAGACAAATTTTATATTGTAGTGATATATAGTTACAAGGTCTTCATGTATACTACCACACAGGCTATTACCACTGCAATCGATTTTAAGCCAGTTATTGGGCACATGTTAGCGATGAAACGCATACACTTGACAAATTTATTAATTTCTGATCGGCCCTAGCTATTAAAGTAGCATCTTTAATATTTCTGGAGTTAATAGTTACTGCAAAACGTGCTTTTCAGACGTTTTAATGTACCTTAATACTGTACTATTAAATTGAAGTTTTTGAATGCAGACAAATTTTATATTGTAGTGATATATAGTTACAAGGTCTTCATGTATACTACCACACAGGCTATTACCACTGCAATCGATTTTAAGCCAGTTATTGGGCACATGTTAGCGATGAAACGCATACACTTGACAAATTTATTAATTTCTGATCGGCCCTAGCTATTAAAGTAGCATCATTAATATTTCTGGAGTTAATAGTTACTGCAAAACGTGCTTTTCAGACGTTTTAATGTACCTTAATACTGTACTATTAAATTGAATTTTTTGAATGCAGACAAATTTTATATTGTAGTATTATATAGTTACAAGGTCTTCATGTATACTACCACACAGGCTATTACCACTGCAATCGATTTTAAGCCAGTTATTGGGCACATGTTAGCGATGAAACGCATACACTTGACAAATTTATTAATTTCTGATCGGCCCTAGCTATTAAAGTAGCATCATTAATATTTCTGGAGTTAATAGCTACTGCAAAACGTGCTTTTCAGACGTTTTAACGTATCTTAATACTGTACTATTAAATTGAATTTTTTGAATGCAGACAAATTTTATATTGTAGTGATATATAGTTACAAGGTCTTCATGTATACTACCACACAGGCTATTACCACTGCAATCGATTTTAAGCCAGTTATTGGGCACATGTTAGCGATGAAACGCATACACTTGACAAATTTATTAATTTCTGATCGGCCCTAGCTATTAAAGTAGCATCATTAATATTTCTGGAGTTAATAGTTACTGCAAAACGTGCTTTTCAGACGTTTTAATGTACCTTAATACTGTACTATTAAATTCAATTTTTTGAATGCAGACAAATTTTATATTGTAGTGATATATAGTTACAAGGTCTTCATGTATACTACCACACAGGCTATTACCACTGCAATCGATTTTAAGCCAGTTATTGGGCACATGTTAGCGATGAAACGCATACACTTGACAAATTTATTAATTTCTGATCGGCCCTAGCTATTAAAGTAGCATCATTAATATTTCTGGAGTTAATAGTTACTGCAAAACGTGCTTTTCAGACGTTATAATGTACCTTAATACTGTACTATTAAATTGAATTGTTTGAATGCAGACAAATTTTATATTGTAGTGATATATAGTTACAAGGTCTTCATGTATACTACCACACAGGCTATTACCACTGCAATCGATTTTAAGCCAGTTATTGGGCACATGTTAGCGATGAAACGCATACACTTGACAAATTTATTAATTTCTGATCGGCCCTAGCTATTAAAGTAGCATCATTAATATTTATGGAGTTAATAGTTACTGCAAAACATGCTTTTCAGACGTTTTAATGTACCTTAATACTGTACTATTAAATTGAATTTTTTGAATGCAGACAAATTTTATATTGTAGTGATATATAGTTACAAGGTCTTCATGTATACTACCACACAGGCTATTACCACTGCAATCGATTTTAAGCCAGTTATTGGGCACATGTTAGCGATGAAACGCATACACTTGACAAATTTATTAATTTCTGATCGGCCCTAGCTATTAAAGTAGCATCATTAATATTTAGGGAGTTAATAGTTACTGCAAAACGTGCTTTTCAGACGTTTTAATGTACCTTAATACTGTACTATTAAATTGAATTTTTTGAATGCAGACAAATTTTATATTGTAGTGATATATAGTTACAAGGTCTTCATGTATACTACCACACAGGCTATTACCACTGCAATCGATTTTAAGCCAGTTATTGGGCACATGTTAGCGATGAAACGCATACACTTGACAAATTTATTAATTTCTGATCGGCCCTAGCTATTAAAGTAGCATCATTAATATTTCTGGAGTTAATAGTTACTGCAAAACGTGCTTTTCAGTCGTTTTAATGTACCTTAATACTGTACTATTAAATTGAATTTTTTGAATGCAGACAAATTTTATATTGTAGTGATATATAGTTACAAGGTCTTCATGTATACTACCACACAGGCTATTACCACTGCAATCGATTTTAAGCCAGTTATTGGGCACATGTTAGCGATGAAACGCATACACTTGACAAATTTATTAATTTCTGATCGGCCCTAGCTATTAAAGTAGCATCATTAATATTTCTGGAGTTAATAGTTACTGCAAAACGTGCTTTTCAGACGTTTTAATGTACCTTAATACGGTACTATTAAATTGAATTTTTTGAATGCAGACAAATTTTATATTGTAGTGATATATAGTTACAAGGTCTTCATGTATACTACCACACAGGCTATTACCACTGCAATCGATTTTAAGCCAGTTATTGGGCACATGTTAGCGATGAAACGCATACACTTGACAAATTTATTAATTTCTGATCGGCCCTAGCTATTAAAGTAGCATCATTAATATTTCTGGAGTTAATTGTTACTGCAAAACGTGCTTTTCAGACGTTTTAATGTACCTTAATACTGTACTATTAAATTGAATTTTTTGAATGCAGACAAATTTTATATTGTAGTGATATATAGTTACAAGGTCTTCATGTATACTACCACACAGGCTATTACCACTGCAATCGATTTTAAGCCAGTTATTGGGCACATGTTAGCGATGAAACGCATACACTTGACAAATTTATTAATTTCTGATCGGCCCTAGCTATTAAAGTAGCATCATTAATATTTCTGGAGTTAATGGTTACTGCAAAACGTGCTTTTCAGACGTTTTAATGTACCTTAATACTGTACTATTAAATTGAATTTTTTGAATGCAGACAAATTTTATATTGTAGTGATATATAGTTACAAGGTCTTCATGTATACTACCACACAGGCTATTACCACTGCAATCGATTTTAAGCCAGTTATTGGGCACATGTTAGCGATGAAACGCATACACTTGACAAATTTATTAATTTCTGATCGGCCCTAGCTATTAAAGTAGCATCATTAATATTTCTGGAGTTAATAGTTACTGCAAAACGTGCTTTTCAGACGTTTTAATGTACCTTAATACTGTACTATTAAATTGAATTTTTTGAATGCAGACAAATTTTATATTGTAGTGATATATAGTTACAAGGTCTTCATGTATACTACCACACAGGCTATTACCACTGCAATCGATTTTAAGCCAGTTATTGGGCACATGTTAGCGATGAAACGCATACACTTGACAAATTTATTAATTTCTGATCGGCCCTAGCTATTAAAGTAGCATCATTAATATTTCTGGAGTTAATAGCTACTGCAAAACGTGCTTTTCAGACGTTTTAATGTACCTTAATACTGTACTATTAAATTGAATTTTTTGAATGCAGACAAATTTTATATTGTAGTGATATATAGTTACAAGGTCTTCATGTATACTACCACACAGGCTATTACCACTGCAATCGATTTTAAGCCAGTTATTGGGCACATGTTAGCGATGAAACGCATACACTTGACAAATTTATTAATTTCTGATCGGCCCTAGCTATTAAAGTAGCATCATTAATATTTCTGGAGTTAATAGTTACTGCAAAACGTGCTTTTCAGACGTTTTAACGTACCTTAATACTGTACTATTAAATTGAATTTTTTGAATGCAGAAAATTTTTATATTGTAGTGATATATAGTTACAAGGTCTTCATGTATACTACCACACAGGCTATTACCACTGCAATCGATTTTAAGCCAGTTATTGGGCACATGTTAGCGATGAAACGCATACACTTGACAAATTTATTAATTTCTGATCGTCCCTAGCTATTCAAGTAGCATCAATAATATTTCTGGTGTTAATAGTTACTGCAAAACGTGCTTTTCAGACGTTTTAACGTATCTTAATACTGTACTATTAAATTGAATTTTTTGAATGCAGAGAAATTTTATATTGTAGTGATATATAGTTACAAGGTCTTCATGTATACTACCAAACAGGCTATTACCACTGCAATCGATTTTAAGCCAGTTATTGGGCACATGTTAGCGATGAAACGCATACACTTGACAAATTTATTATTTTCTGATCGGCCCTAGCTGTTAAAGTAGCATCATTAATATTTCTGGAGTTAATAGTTACTGCAAAACGTGCTTTTCAGACGTTTTAACGTACCTTAATACTGTACTATTAAATTGAATTTTTTGAATGCAGAAAATTTTTATATTGGAGTGATATATAGTTACAAGGTCTTCATATATACTACCACACAGGCTATTACCACTGCAATCGATTTTAAGCCAGTTATTGGGCACATGTTAGCGATGAAACGCATACACTTGACAAATTTATTAATTTCTGATCGGCCCTAGCTATTAAAGTAGCATCTTTAATATTTATGGAGTTAATAGCTACTGCAAAACGTGTTTTTCAGACGTTTTAACGTACCTTAATACTGTACTATTAAATTGAATTTTTTGAATGCAGACAAATTTTATATTGGAGTGATATATAGTTACAAGGTCTTCATGTATACTACCACACAGGCTATTACCACTGCCATCGATTTTAAGCCAGTTATTGGGCACATGTTAGCGATGAAACGCATACACTTGACAAATTTATTAATTTCTGATCGGCCCTAGCTATTCAAGTAGCATCATTAATATTTCTGGAGTTAATAGTTACTGCAAAACGTGCTTATCAGACGTTTTAACTTACCTTAATACTGTACTATTAAATTGAATTTTTTGAATAAAGAAA
>CALNHX010012226.1:0-26547 GCA_940337035.1 Agriotes lineatus
GTGTACTATTTTTGTTGGACAACACAACTGTACAAAAGTAATTGGTTACATTGCAAGAACTTAATGCATTGCATTTTGAATTGGTTGAAAACCTCCATAAGGACAACTTTTCTTCAAACGAAATGGCAGTAAATGCTGTGGAAAGGTAATTATTATTATATCAGCTGCACTTTAATTTTATATATTAATTTACAATTAATTTATACATAGTTACTACACTTAAAGGTCACTGCCGTGGCTTGAAAGAAACACATTAGTGTCCATTCATTTACACAGATCTATAAACTTGATTTCGGGGCGGATTCCAGCATCGACATTTATATAAAACTTAAATACTGCAAGTTTCAATTAGAACTTAATGTTAGATTTTTTTTGTAATCAACTTTAACAAGAGTCTGTGGTCGGAGGTTCGAATCCGAACACCGGTAGCTGTCAGCTCGTGAAACCCTGTTACCATAGATTAGGTTAAGGTTAGTTTAAGGTAGTAGTAGTAAGTAGTAGTTGTAGTAGTAGTAGTAGTAGTAGTATGCACATTTCCAAATCTGTTGTTTCTTTCTAGCTTTTAACCTTATTTAATTTTACTATCATTATAAATTTACTGTCTAGTAAGACGCTAGATCAAACTGAATCAAAATGATAAGATAAGTTGTTGCAGCGCCTACGATCTAGAACAAACACAAAATTAAGTAACCGGAAATTATTGGAAAACGATGTAGTGTAGCTTTATAGGCAAGAGATATGTCAAAGTGTCGCACCCTAAATATTAACGACAAGTCGATTGTGAAAAAGCCCCCTGCAGTAATCCTGACGTCATCATGCAAAAGTTGTAAGGCAAATGCTTGTATCTGCAAAGTAAAATTTAAATTATTATAATGTATACTTGACAATGGGCTCCTAATTTACCTCTTTTTTACTTTCAGCATCCACACTGCCCAACGTCAACTTCCATAATTCTCTTTTTATCAGCTTTCCCTACAAGAAGCAATGTTAGACTTCATGATTTACTAGAGTCACTTTTAACTGTAATGGAACTTAAACGCATTATGATAACATTTACAATCGAAGTGAGAACGCGTATGAGACGCCAAAGTCCAGCTACCCATCCAGAAGTGTAATACCACGGCTGCTTATACAAAGAAGCATTTTCTACGTTAAACTGTCGCCAAGGGATGGACAGCTATCAAATGCAAGAAAATTTGTAGCTGAAAATTAAATCTTACCTAACCCACCAGACATACATATAGTCAGATTAGGTTAGTAAAAACGCGATTAGGAGAGTGGGTACAGCTTTAGTATAAGGTCCTGCCTATTGCGCATGTCCACCAGTCAACCTTCTGATTGGTCACTTTGGCTTAGTTGAATTCATGCCAACATGAACAACCGATGGTTCCAAAGAAGCCACGAATATCGCTGTGGCACTGGTGTTCTAGCATGTTTAGGTTAGTTGCACCCTTTAATTGTTTTTTAAATAGCTTATCTGATCATTTTGAAACCGCTGATCACATTCATACCTGGAGTTAGATTTTTGATCATGAGCAATCAAGACCTTGTACCAAAGTTTTAGTGTGGAGTAAAGATGCAATGATGTTCTTCCTCAAGTCACTTCTGCTTCAAGTATGTTTGCAACTATATTGTTCCATGCATGTTTTGGTCATCATCGGCTTCTTTTGTGATCATTTTTCAAGTGTTTTTTATAAGTTGGTTGTCTTGCACCATTTCCTTGTTTTTAATCTTCTGATTTTCCCTACATATCAATATCTTGTTTTGTTTATGCTGATGGATACTTCCGCTTCTTTGTACTCAATTTTAATTTTCTTTGTCAAATATTGCCGATCTTCCTTATTCTACACCAACAGGACCCGGTCTTTAGGGTCTGGTTGTTGAGCGATATACCCATTCCTGCACATTTTGGTTTCCAAATTTTATAAGTATACTCGATATAAATTTTAAATAGCATCAGTAAGATGCTGAGCCCCTGTCTTAGACCTCTTACTAGTTGGCGTAGATCTCTTAGTAACGTTGCCATTGATTTTGATCTTTACTATTGCACTTTTGTATAGTTCTTGCGGGCTTTAATATTTATGTTAATAAAGTTAGTATTTTCAATTGCTTCCCACGTCGATAAATAGTAGACACCCGCTCTGTTCCTTTGCTTCCCGGTTGACATACTTTTTTTCTATTTGATCTATCAAAACTCTGCTTTCCTCTTCTTCCTCTTAATATATGCGGAGTGACAGTTACTTCCACACACTAAGTGCGGTTTTATAAGCCATCTTATGCTCGGCCAGGGTATGTAGCTAGTCTAACCCCTTGAATTAAGAAAGAATGCTCCTACAGGGGTCACGACCACCAAAGATGTTCATATGATGGCCGGAGAGCATTCCATGTTACCAATGTCCGGGTGTGGGGTTCGACCCCACTACCTGCCGACTGCTAGCGCAATCACTTTACCAGCCGGCCATACGCTTTCCTTTCCTTCAATTTCCGTTTTTCCTTTAGCGTTATTTTGGTTTCTGTGTGAAACAAGATATTCGTTATAAATTTGGAATCTCCTATATATAGCAAATATACGGCTGCCAGATATAAATCTGTGATTAATTGGCTAATTCGCTACTTCATGTACTGCCTGCAATCGCGTTTATGTTATCAAACCAGCGAGCTTTAGACTTACCTTGTTTCATTTTGCCAGTCCTTGGCTACCATGTCACTATCTTGTTGCTTCATCGGTTGTCATTACATTATATAATGTCGTCTTCCCAGTACCCACTTCCATTTGAGTTGAGATATCCGTTGACCAATATCCACCATTTTTGTTCTTTCTATGATCTACACGTTTTGCATAAGATCATGGAGAGATACGCATAACGATGGCATTTCCATTGCTCTCTGACATGCTTTCAATTTCTTAACTGCTGTTAAAAGGTAAAAGTTCAGGGTCATTTCATTTCCCTTAACTGGGGGCGGGCTGCTATAGAAAGCTTGCGTCCCTCTTTAGCCAAGAACGGGAGTTTCGGGATGGGTGAGATAAGAGAGGGGTTAAGAATGGAAGAAAGGCTAGAAAAGGTGGAGGAATACTGCCCCGGTATTCGCCTCAGAGAGGGTAACCCTGTTGACTCAGGAAAACCACCTAAAAACCTGAATCAGAGCAGACGGCCACGAGAATCGAACCCACGACTTCCCGAATGCTAAGCAGACATGCTACCCACTACTCCATAAAGCTCGGTCAATACAGTTTTGCAACCTTAAGACAGTGTTGGTAGTATACACTGATTAAAGATTTGTTTCTTCAGATGCATACGCATCTGGTATTTGATGATATACCTTAGGTTGCCAAGGGTCACCCACCACATCCGAATATGCACTTTGATGCCTATGGTTTGCGTATTGTTAAATTAAATTACTTTCCATAGATAAATGTATTCATCCACAACCTCCAAGGGAGAAATATATTATATTGTTACAGAAGATGCAGTATCTAAGTTGGTCATAACATTCATTGGCTTTGTCGATAATAATTTTGAGTCCGATTTTCTGGAAGGCATTGTTCAGTTGAGAGAGATATCATTTCTTGAAGCATTTCGAGAGTTTTCGCAAACAGAACTATCGTTGACAAAAACATAGGTGTGATAGGAATTCTCCATCGACATTAATTTTTATTGATTTCCATGGAGGGTTTGGAACAACCTTCCAACACATCTGATAATCATTTTGGGGAAATTATGTCATTGGATACTTTTGAGGTTATTACTGATTAACCTTTTTGCCGAACAATTGCACTTTTCTAAGTTTTTTGGTAAGTTTTTTAGTATCTGCTTACCACCATTTTTCACTAGTTCTATAGGCATTCGATGCTTTCCTGGTGCCTTCTTGTTTTTCGTTTTCGTTTTTCTTGAAGCATTTCGAGCGTTTTCGCAAACAGAACTATCGTTGACAAAACATAGGTGTGATAGGAATTCCCCATCGATTGTGTCATTGGCTACTTTTTAGGTTATTATTGGTTAGTTGTAAAGTACGGTTGCTTATCTTCCGATTGTTTATTTTGCTGGTTTGAAGGATTTTGTTGGCTGCTTCTATTAACGAGTTGTCTGTATTCTCCTGCATGTCATTCACATACTGGAAATGTTCAGGTCTTCAAGTAAATGGGCGACTGCTGCTTCGAATAAAAAACTGATAAAATTTAGAAAAAGTGAAAATACTGAGAAAATTTAGAAACGGATTTTTACGATTCAAAAATAATTGAAAACAGTGTAAACAATTGAGAAAAAACTCGCATACTACTAATTTCTACTACAATACTTACATGCTTAGCTAGCAAACTGCAACAAATAATGATCGATATAACTTCAGATACGTTTATAAACAACCACAATATGGAGGATAAGATATTTTCATTTGCACTAGTTCGCAATATGAAGAAGAAAATATTTTCATCTGCTGGATTTCCACCTCTGAACAAACTCGAGAATATGTGGTAAGACTGTATTGCTATTTCACAACAACTGTAAGCTAATGAGGGTGCCATCGACAAAATATAGGATTTGCTAAGGATTTCGACCGTCTCATTCAACCGTTGTTGAATACTAGCAATTCTGTTCACTCGATTGCTCATCTTACTGCAATTTATTAGTGTCTGAATAGATTGATATCGGTCTACTAAGGATAGTATCCAGCACCTTAAAATAATTTCGTGATAGACTTTGTAGAAATACAATATGACAGATGACAAAAACGAAACACAGAAACGAATATTACTGAACTGGCCTAGTAGACCGAAGAATACAGCAATAATTAAAGCAATCGACGTCAGAATAATTAAAAGGATGGTAACATTTCTGGCTCTTGTGTAATTTAGGACAACTCCATGTTGTTGAATTTTTTGGTCAGCTTTAATGATTCTTTTAATGTGACGTATCACTGTATCCACAGAAATAGCATTGTTAATCAACACAATGAAGGTCACTACAAGAGCACAATGTTTTTCACATTGGATGATATATTTTTGTAACGAGATGTGGTCTTCAGACGTTTCAAATATGTTATCTATTACAAGTGTATTAGCAGCTAAGCATAAAACCCACAGGTAGAAAATTAATTTATATAGGCCTAAATTGTTCAACTTCACAAATATCCTATTTGTTACTGGCCCAATTACTTTAAATTGAGCTGTACCAAACCACCTCAGAATGGTGTACCCAGGAGATAATTCTGTCCAAAAATCAGATTTATTCTTCAAATCCGATTCGGCCATAATTGTGGTTGTTTGAAGAAGCTAATTACTATACAACAGAAACAAGCGACGACAATAGTTCGATAAAATGCAAAGCTGAGTAATTTCAACATAGAAAATAGGCAGTTTAATGGATTGGATTGTTTACATCTCTTTTCTATTATTACTCAATTACTTCGTACTCTACGTCTACACCCTTCAAAAATAAAATACATTTAGTAATCCAATTTCGTTTTCTTTTTACGGGGACACTGCAGCCTAAAGGGCTTATTGTGCATACCCTAGTGAGCAAGTCACACTCTTTTAGTGGTGGATCCTGGGCTGTACCCTACCCATGAGAAGTCGTTCTGCAATTCTTTTCTTGAAAGGTCCGCTTGTAAATGCTTTGCTGTACTTCTGTCCTGGTCTGTCGATCGGATAGCATTTCTTGAAATTCTTGAGGCTTGTTCTGGGCGAAGATAAGCCTCAGTCGATTCCTGCCTTGCTAGTTCATGGATGAAGTCTTACTACCCGAGATCCTTTCAGAACCGAAAAAAATCTACAAGAAAAAACATTATTGTTACTCTGATGCAAAACTGCGATGGCGCCACAACACTACGAACAGGGATATGTCCCAAAACTTATTTCATAACTACAAGCTTACTTTAAACAGAAGTAAAAATGAGTAGGTTACATAGAAAAAATTATTATTGTTCTAGCACAAAATACATAAAATAATAAACCATAGAAATTAGACTTAGTTGGATTTAGTCGGATTAGCGGATAAATGTAAAAATTGAAACGAAGCAAAATTAACAGATTCCAGGGTATGCATGGCACAGCTAAAGCTAATTCTACACGCGATGTAGGGAAAGACAGTCTCCAGAGCTTCACCTGAAGAATGGACAGCTGCAGGTCAAAGAATGTACGTAAAGTTTTTTCAGGGATGAGACGATATGCAGAAATGGCTGAGATACGAGGTGTTGATCAATGACAGTGGATCCTCGAAATCTGATCCGAGATGGATACGCAATTTCAAGACGGGAATTTGGAATTTCATACTTAATAGCCTAAAATTTTGAGAAGCTGAGTAGATTCGCCAATCTTCGTAAATTTGACGCAGTTGAAATAAGTTGGTTTTTCCTCGGGTAGTTTTTAGAATTTTGTGTTAGATAAAAATCATTCTTTGTGTGATGATGTATCTGGCACGTTATATACTGTGGTATAATTTTTGGTCTGGGTTCCACTGACATGATGAACAGTTTGAGACTTTCTTTTGCGAAACAGTTATTACTCCTGCACTGCGTATAAGAGCTTAGGCAACCGTACCTTTATAAAAAAATCGAGTCACTCACTATCTTAAGGGGTTCACTTTAAATAATTCGTTGAATATTTTTCGAACAGTGAGAGAAGTGAAAAAGGACATTCAAGGTATCTTCACCTAGGTTGTAATATGTGATGCAGAATGGCGTGTTGTCATTGCTGTAAAAAGATGTAGTCTTCAGCTGATGTTAGTTAATCTCAGCGAGGGGAGCGCCTGTCATTTGGTCAGCTGCCAACCAGAGAAGTTCTGTGTGACTTTGAATGAGTTTGCTAGGTAAATGTAGCTGCTTAGGAAGGCTTACCGGCCAATTTTGCTAAACTACAACGATGTAGTATATTCCAGCCTCAGAACACAGTCTATCAATCTAAAATTTCGTTCTCGTCTCGTTGATGTTGTGGAATGTTATCTCGTCCCGGATCGGATATATTTGATGAAACCCCGTATTGTCCCGCCATAAATCTTCTCGCAACCTTCCTATATATCGAAATTCTATCCGATGCAGCTCTAAAAGAGCTGAATCGGCTCGTCGACATTAATAAAACTGTCCATTCTTGTTTTATTTACTTCGATGCTCGCTAGCCAAATTTTCGCTTAGTTCAGCGAAGTACTTCTCTTTATTTTATTAAGTAAGTATTGCATTTGCGAATTACCGATAATTTTGTATTTAGTTAAATAAGGCATCTTGTGAAATAGTTTTTGAGACATATTCCCGTTAAAGTTGTAGTAGCGTCTTCAGCATTGTATGCTGGCATGTCGCCAGTTTAGTAAAATTGTTGAAGTTTCGAATTTCGAATCATTTGGAAGTGCTGCAATATCTGATCGGATTTAAAAAAATTACTATTGTGCATAGTCGCCTTGTATTGCAGCCATCCCGCATATGAACCCACCCCCGAAGAAAACTTTCCGTTTATGGTCTAGGCAAGGGATTCAGGCTAAATTCGTTGAATTGCCGTTGCTGATTCTTTAAACGAAAATCTGGAGAGGTTAAGCTACATAACGTGTAGCTTTGAAGCCGTTCAGCCCTTGGAGATATTGTTTTTCAAGCCAGCCGCATCTGTGAGCCCGCAAATACCGTTTAACTTTGGCGGCATTCATACCTTCGTCTGGTCAACTTCCCGCTCAGGTGCACCCAGAAAAGTCATTTATGGTTTATTATATATACATGTGTGATTTACCGTCAAATTTAAGTGTGTTATAATATGCTAAAATACTTTGAACCTGTTTTATTGTACGCGTATACTACAGCAAAATTTTCTATTTGTTTTTGAGTTGTGAAATAAGTTTTGGGGCGTATCCCCGTTACTACCATACCTACACCAATATTGCTTTCTCTTGTAGAATCATTTTGCCACCCGTCGTCTAGTTCTACTGATAACACGTAGGTAGAATTCTTATGATTCGTTTGGAGACCTCTGTTGCGGCCACAGCTCTAAGGCCGTCTCGCTTAAATGTAATACGAGTATATGCATGTTATCTACTAGCGTTATTTGTAATTTTCAACAGTAATTACATAAGTGGTGATAATTTTTTGATAATTTCACGTGCGGAATTTCTCAATAGCAACAAAGATGTGTGCTAATATAGCTAAAAGTATAAAAAAATATTGCCACAAATGTAATTCGGCGTGATTATATTTTAAACAGTCCAAGTTGTAGATAGGGTTTGGTGGGGCTTTCAGATGAGTGTCTTGTTATTTTTAACAACTGCTGCTCACCGACTCCACCTTTAGTTAGTTGTGTTGCAGCAGAAGAACGATTTGAATGGTTTATGAAAAAATAGTCGCTGTAATCAGCTACTAGCAAATAGTCAGTGTAATTTTGATGCTACTAACCAATAGTCAGTGTAATTTTGATGCTATTGGTTGATTTGCATATTTTTTCATTACTATTGGCTGATAGGACTTTTTTAAAAATAATCTCCATTATTTTTATTTGTAAAACGCAGAGTAGTTTCGTATGTTTTGCATCTAAATAAGCATTTCCAAAGGTGCAGAAATGAGGAAAGGCTCAAACTCAAAGTTCACATTTTCCATCGCCAGGAGGTTTCTTATGGGGGAACCTTCCGCTAAATCTCAGGCTATTAAAACATCATAGTGCTACCCTAAACAATAATAAAAGCATTTATCCCAGTACTCCTTTTACATTCTACTTATATAGGCAGCACAGAATTGCCATACATTGAAAACTAATATTTTAACGTGATTTCTAAGAAAAAAATGTTGATTATAATGAGGAGAGTGTGTAGAAGTAAAATACGATCATAGTGAAAGATTAAGAATTGCGAGCCCCTCTTCAACTTATTGACTTCTGTAAATTTGATGGGAAACATCGTAACCATAAAGAGTAAGTACAGGAATTATGCTTTATTTATAAAAAAGTTAAATACAGAAAATTTGAAATGGCCCACTCATAAAAGTGGCAATAATTTGGAAAATACTTCTTATTTCTGTATTTCCTTAAACAGTAACGTTACAGTGCCCCATGTATTTAAGTTTCTCTTTAAAATATTGTACTAGGTTTGTGCCAAACTACTATGGCACTATGAATATTCTAAGTGTGTTGTTGGTTGTTAGTGTGAGTAGGCAATCGTTGTTAGGCTTTTGTGTGAACAAGAGAAAGTCCACTCAAGTATTAATATGGTTTTTGGGTTAAAGCAGTATTTTATTTGCAGTTAGTGTCTGATTCTAATTATTGATTTTGGTTCGTTTGTATTGATTGACTATTGTAAAATTCTTATGTGAACAAGAATGTAACAATATCTCCTAGGCAAATTTATGCATATAAATAATTTTCATTATTTTGAATTTGCATGTCACCATTTTGGTACATTTTAGTCCGATATCAGTTTTTTGTTTGTTGCACAATACGGGTGGGAGTCACGCGTTGCGCGGCGATGCAACGCCCGTCCTCATCGCAGTTATTTCTCCCACTGCTCAAACCTCCAGCCTGGTTACACGATAACGTGGACCCCAAAATCATATAAAAGCAATCGCTCCGGTCAGAAAAGAAAAATTTTTTACTTTGTACCCAAAAGTATTCAATGACCCCAACAAGTTTCAAAATTATTATAGAATGTTACAAGATTGTTTAATATTTTTATTCATGGCAACGTGTTAAGACGCCCAGTCTTCGCTAGAACACATTTATATTTTCGCATTCCGGCCCCTTGTATAGCAGCGAAGCTTTAGCAATTGGGCGTATTTCCCTATTCTTTTTGCTGCCGAATTTACTTGCAGGACAGGTACCGACATCTGTCGCATTAAGTGCTCTAAAAGGGCATTTGCCTTGTTACGGTTCAAAATTCATTTTTAGCTATTCGCCTAATTATTTGCCCTAATCTCGGTTAAAATTAACTTTTCACCATGTTTTTCTTCAGGTATGATTTTCCCTGCATTATCTTTGAGCATTCAGATCGTCTGACAGTTTTATTGCAAGCTAAGTAATCCATTCGGTCGATATTATGGGTCCAAGTGCCCCTGCAGTGTAGACTTCACCTCATGCATTTCGAGTTGCATTTACCCTTTCCCCAAAATTTTATTTTCGTTATCAGTTTTTGGGGAACCATCTTGACATTCCGCCATCCTGTGCTGCAAGAGCTAGGTGCTTCGAAATTTACGTTTTGAATGACGTACCTTAATCATACTTTTTCGTTGGCATCCTAATTTGGAATTGTGCCGTTTTGTGTCGTGAACTCTATGGAAGTTCGGAATTTGGCTTTGTGAGTCCGAATATTGTTTGGGGATTCCGCTCTAGCAAGGCACATGTTTTCACTTTGGCGTTGAACAGCCGTAGAAACCTGAAACGGGTAGGTGAATTATTTGGACTTATTCGGTGTATCTCCATGGCTACTTGCCTTTCAGCTTTTACTCGACGGGAGCGTGCCTGTCGAATTTTTTCTCGTTGGGAGCAAGGCTTCCGATCTAATCCTGCTGGGAACGCAGCTATCGCCGTGTGGTCACGTAGCCGCCAGCCTGGTGACGACTTTCGCTGACTGTGGCCCCTCAGCTACCTGGTGATCGCTTGGCCTCCTCGTAGTCCTTAGGCCCCCCCTGTTTTTAACATCTGCAGCGGAAGAGAAGTGCACTGCCAAAGGTCCGTCAGCTTAATATTTCCGTTTCGAACTCTCGGGCTACAGGTGCCCCCCTTGGGCCGTTCGCGTGGCAACGCTGCAAGGTGCTCGATAGACTCTCGTTTGTTTTAATGTGTGTTTTTAAAGCTATGAACTCACCTGCATCATATGATAGATTTTGCCTTCAACAAATCAGTTTTAGCGGTAGCTCTTCTGCACGGTAAATAGCCGATTAGGTCATTTAGGCGAAAATGCCTCTGAATTCGGGTTAGTTTTATCGGAATTGTAGGTTGTATCGGAACTCCGGCTAAATTTTATCGGAGTTGTATTGTACCGTCGTGTGCGGAATAATGTGTAACGGTATTATATTTGCATTGTGAAGCCAAGTGCATGACGGTTTATCCTTTCAGATTTTAAGTGTTATTTATTACACCGTTGAATTAGGCTACCCTTTGTCGCCCAGCCTTGCAAGGGATTACTGTTAATGCTCGCACCTCGGCCGTTTTAATGCAGAGTATAATGCATTACTCGCAAAATCGCTTCGTGGTACCATCGCAAGATCTTGTCGGTCTGCGACGACGCTAATCTGAATTGATTATTATTTAATTAAGAGAGGAACCTTGCATACAGGGTGTTCAGTTAAATTCAACCTACCTACTAAATTTATCTTTTAATTTAATAATTACGCCGGAGCCACGATGTTTCCGAGCTCTTCTTAAGTGCTTATTTAGTAATGCATTTGGTAAAATTTTGTATCAATCTTGTAATCTTTTTTTAATACTGTTAATTAGCACTATATACATACTGTGTAAAATGTTATTAATTCTGGGCCCGCCCGCTAACTTCGCTTGATGCCCTTGTATATGTAACTGGCTGTACTGTGGTGAGTTTAGCCTCAAGCCACCCTTGATATTTATTGAACTGTGATATGGTCTCCTTATTGAGATATTGTGTGGAATATACCGTAGTAATTATTGTGTAAAATACTTGTGGATCCCCATTTACTATTTGCTTATTATACTGAATGGTTACTTAGGCCAGTGAATTTCATTTATGCTCCCTTGCCGTATCTCTTTTTCAGGAAGTGTTTGGTAGCGCATCTTATCGTATGCCTATATGTGCGATTAGCAAAAAGAGCTGGGTTACCTGCTACCTGTCGCCCATTTATTTTATTTTCAGCTGAAGCTTTGAGTCTCCGATTTTACACCACGCCGTCATCTGGTTGAGAAGCCGGCCGCTCTTGCTTACCGCCCCCCTCCCCTTTACCACCAGAGTATCGGTAATTAGCGGTAACAGCCTTCAGCACCGAGGCGAACTTTTTAATTTGTTATGTAGTGATTTGGCAAACCGCTTACAGATTGAGTCTGCGTTTAGTCTTCAATTCAAAATCCTGAAAGTGCTTCACTGCCTGTAAAGTATCATATTACCGTTCCAAGCCGGCGACATTCTTGGTCGGGTATTTGATGCAATCTAGAACCCTGAACAATAAATTTTGTATGCACAGAAGAGATATGCCCAATGATGGAAATTTTCCGTATGAAAAATGCACCAAAAGAACGCTGCGTCTCAGCGTCGTTTCGATATTTCCATTTACGCTCTCTGACTGCACGTATGTGCGAGTAATGCTAAGAACAAAGAACCACCCTTATTATTCTTAGGGGCGCGTCGTACCGTTTCGGGCTTGTGTACAATTTCAAATGCTATCCGTTCCTAAAGTTTAGAGTGCCGTCGAGTACGTTTTAACGGTAATGTTAGCGGATTTATAACGGAAACGGTCGATAAGCTTATATACAGAATGGACCGTTGTTGTTTGTTGTTCAGCCTAGCCCTATTTCTTCTACGAAGGATTCTATTGCCGCAATTCCCCGATTTAGTTGGTCGGCCGCCCCTGTCGACTCTTGTTACACCTTTGGAAGCTATGGTCGTCACAGGACCCCTTCTTTGTTCGAGAGCATCTTTAAGGGCGTCGCAGAATACCCAAGGCGAGGTCCCCCTGCACTGCAGATTCAGCAATACAGTTGCTTGGCGCTCTCACTGACGAATTAAGGTATTGTAAAATTAGCTATAAAAAGTGTGACGCGCAAATTATAGTGGCGTTCGTAATTTTGGAACATTCAGCATACAGTGCATGTTATTTTGGCAGCGAGCTAGTTGCACGAGGCAACATTTATGTCAAATATACGAAGCCTCAGATACAGGCTTAATGGACGTCTGGCTCCGGGAAACGTAAGCCATTTTGGGCAGTTAAGTAAGTTAGTTCCGGGATTCAGATGACCATAATTGTAACGGACGTTTCGTCCCTGTGGCATTTTGCCATTCTCTTGTAAAACTATTAACTAACCCCGATTTTATCACATGCTACTTGTTCGAATTTGATGTGTGTGTAAATATTGTGACAATAGATCACCTGTTTTTAATTTACGCATTGCATTTTATTTGTATGTATTTGTTTAGCTGGCAGGAACTAAGATTCTTGTTGTGTTGTGTGTACCCCTTTTATACAGGGCCCAAGCAACTGTGGAAAGGACGCCAGAAAGGTAGGTGTAAACGCCAGTGCAGTGGGGCGCCTCCAGGGGTACGACGTGACTCTACAGCGATTGGTTTTTGGCTTTTGGCCAGTTGTTAGCTAAAATTAGACTTACTATCTTCAAAGGCCGTGGCGCCCGTAGAATTGTCATTGAATGTATACCATCAACCACCCCTTTTGTGGTATCTCGCCCTGAACTGTACCCTAGAGTGTGAACCCCCCTCCCGAACGAGTTCTCTAGCCGATGCTATTAGGGGTCTTAACAAGCATTTAATACTGTAACAAACGTGAACTATGGTATTTGCAAAATAATTTTAGGTTAGGTATGTTTGTTTACGTTTGTTAGTAGGGATTGCGCATGCCTCGTGGATCAAGAGCTATCAAACTTCAAACAAGTTTGAAATTAAAACTTGGACTGTTGATGCCGGCCTACGCAGTTGTTCGCTACCACGGCAGTGTGTGCTTAGTCACATGTATTTGAAATTTTGGTCGGTCTTAGACGATGGCTCTGGTCGTGCTGTCTGATTCCTACCTTATAAATCAAAAACAATTGCTAATTGTAATTGTCTATATATATCTGGTTGTTAAGAATACTTTATTATTGTAATATTAACATTAATAGAAGTTCCATTTTCGACTGATTTCTTTGGATGTAGTCCATAGACTGTGACCCCGGCATCAGCTACCTATAGGCACAACACAACTGGGAAACGAAAGAATAATATTCCACGTTGCTTTACAACTTACAAGCAGATACCGAGCTTTGTAGACTAGTGGTTACCACGTCTGCTTAGCAGTTCGCGGGTTCGATTCCCGTGGCCGTCTGCTCTGATTCAGGTTTTTAGGTTGTTACCCTGAGTCAACAGAGTATCTTCTCTGAGACGAATGCAGGAGCAGTACTTCTCCACCTTCTCTGGCCTGTCTTCTATTCTCCACCCCTCCTTTCTCTCGCCCATCCTATAATTCCCATACTTGGCTGAAGAGAGACGCAAGGCCCCTATAGCAGAGCCCGCTCACCAGTTGGGGCAGTTGAAATGAACCTGAACCTTTACCTTTTACCTTACAAGAAAAGCTGTAAATATTGTTGATGAATGGGGCTATTTGCTTGCCGTTCGTTAAGGAATTATTAATTTAAGAGCAAACTTGCATATCTTTATTGTGAGAAAATATTGTTATAGTTGTAAAAGCCAACCCCGAGTTCAATTACAAATAATCATAAATTGATTGTTATTATTTTTTGACAAGGCTGTTGAATAATCTACTAATGGCCTAATAAATGAAAAATAGCTGAACAATTTAATCCATTCGAATACGTACTTGTTTTTATGTTATGGTTGTTCCGCATTGCATTATATTGAAGTATTGCCGCAGTTTGTTATTGTCGTACAGCAATTAGCTTCTGCAAGAACCACAGCTATGGACGCATTAAATTTGAAGCACAACTCGGATTTTTGGACAGAATTATCACCTGGCTACATCTTTTTGATGTGGATTGGTTCAGCTCAGTTTAAAGTAGACGGGCCAGTAGCAGATAGAGTTTTTGTAAAACTCAACAATTTAAGCCCATATAAATTAATTTTCTACCTGTTGGTTTTATGCTTGACTGCTGGTATACTTTTAATACATGACATACTTTATACATTTGAAGCCCACACATCGCTACAGAAAAAGCTCCTAAAATACGAAATGCATATTTTACTTGCTGTGGTCTTCACTGTGTTTATTAACAATGTCGTTTCTGTGGACGTAGTAATACGTCATATTAACAGAATAATTAAAGTTGATCAAAGAATTCAGCAACATGGAGTTATGATAAATTACACAAAATCAAGAAATATTACTATAGTTTCGATTATTCTTACGTGCATTGTTTTAGTTATTGGTGTATTTTGCGGTCTACTAGGCCAGTTAAGTAATATTCCTTTTTGTATTTCGTATTTGTAAATTGTCATATTGTATTTCTATAAATTCTGCCAGAACATTGTTTTGAGGTGCTGGTTAATATCACTAGTGGTTCGATATCAAACTATTCAGAAACTAATAAATTGTGATAAGATGCACAACCGAATGAACAGAATTGCTAGTATTCAACAATGGTTGAATGAAACAGTTGAAATAGTCAACAAATCTCGTATTATGTCGATTGTACCCACCTTAACTTTCAGTTGTTGGGAAATAACGCTACAATGTTACCATATATTCTCGTATTTGCTTAGAGCAGAAACTGTAGCAGTTGAATATACTTTTGGCTCCTTAGTGTGGTTGTTTGTAAATGTATCTGAAGTTTTATCAATAACCATTTGTTGCAGTCTACTGGCTAAGCATGTAAGTATTGTAATGGAAGTGAACATGGCTTTCTGTACCGAAGTCGGTTAATATTTTTAGAAAACAGTGTATTATCGAGTACTGTGTTTTTTATTATGCTCTATGTTTATCTATCTCTTTGCGATTGTGTTCTACTTTCTTCAGTTTTAGCGTCTTTCATTAACAAATCTTTGTGTGATTTGATGTAAACCACTCTACTTTTTAAAAAACATCGCCCACTCTACACCCAGCTAACTACAGCTGGAGACAGGCGTAGGCCTATTCTGAAAATGTAGATATTGCCGGCTAACCCAATTTGGAAAGGATGTAGAATAGAGAATAATAAATTGCCGGGCGCCACTCGATTATAAATTCTTGCTTAAAAGCTGATTCATGTCGCCTATCCCAGAAAGCAGCAACCTCGGCTTGGAGCTGTTGTTGAAGTGGAAACAGAATAGTAACGTTTAATTCGCCCATAAAATCACCTACATGCAGTGGTGTAGAGTAGGTACGTGCCAACTGATGGTGCAGATAATAATGTATATTAAACACATAAGACGGCGACAGCTAGAACTAACCGCTATTTAATTTATTGTTCTGCAGCAAAGTGGGCCTACACCTATTAGGATGGTTAAAACTCGACCTGTATATTGACAATATTTACTGCCCTCTCCAATGCGGATAAGCTTAAATTGGGTGTTCGTAAGCTAAACACACGAATACACATATAAAGTAATCTCAGGCTTAGTTCTGATTATAGCAGTAGGTAAACTCTTGCTACTAGAAGGGAAGGTATGAATATGCAGAATTTATAAGCTCTGTAGAACCTGTCTAAAAAAGATAGTAAATATATACCGGGTTGGTCATACCTCTGAACATAAGAAATTTACATGGCTTATCACGGTTATGCATATTCCTGCTCACGATTTTATGGAAAGAAATGGTAGTGGTACTAAATTATGGAGAATAATTTTCGGCGTCGTTTAGTACTAAAAAGTTATTGCATAATGTTAATTGTTCATAAAAATTTTAATTTTGTTACTGAAAACCCTAAATGCAACGATTTATTATTTAAAACTCAAGACAAGCAGTTGAAAAGCTTTCAATTAACTGCCCCAAATTAACAGCTATCAATGAACAGCCCTAAGATAACGTAGTTAGTTTCCGAGGGTTAACTCTCTCAAATTCATATTTTCTTCTGCACAAGCAAGATAATGACATTGACCGGTCAGGTGAATGTTTCTCATGTATCATTATATAGGTATCGGAAAAACACGATGTTAAGAAAAGAAGCGAATAATGTGTCACGCAATAACTAAAAGATAGCGACTCGAGAGGTCCACCTTAAATTTACGATTTTTCTAATCCTACGACGCTGGCCAGTTCTATACGTCTAACAGTGCTACTACTACTGCGCCGTTGACAGTGCCACAGACACAGTCATTTATGAATAATTTTTCTGTAAGCCAGAAGTGCCAAATGTGGCACATCGCCTAATGTAAGTGTAAGCTAAAACTGTATGGAACTTGTAAGCCCTTTATACTACTTCAGCTTAATCGGACCATACAATTACCTATATCATAAGAGAGAAATGACAACAAATCCACTAAATTCGTCACGTTTACTTAAACAGTTTTTAGCTTAAAAAATGCTGCTTACTATAAGCAGATAGTATTATACTTCTGGATAGGTAATTAAATTTCGGAATATAATATACATTTCTACTTCGGGTTTAAATGTATTCATAATACTTTTATGTTTATACTAAATCATAAGAGGATTGCTCAACACGTAAATTCCAATCGACCATATTGTTTCCCTTACAGTTAAAAGTTACTTTAGTTAATCACAGCTTTAATGAGGAGGTGAGAATAAGGTATACTATCTTTTGTTTCAGGCAAACCTTGTAAAAAGAGAATTATGGAAGTTGATGTCGGTCACAATAGATCCGGAAAGTAAAAAGGAGGTAAATTAGAAGACCACTGTTAAGTATATTTTATAATTATATAAATTTCGTCTTACAGATAAATGCATTTGCTTTACAACTTTTGCATGACGACGTCAAAATTACGGCAGGAGGCTTTTTCACAGTCGACTTGCCGTTGATATTTATGGTGCGATATTTTCATATACCTTCTGTTTATAAAGCTTTATAAAATGATTAACTTTTTGGGCTTTGTCCAATAGAAATATAGTCTACTCTATTTTTTAATGCCGCAGACAAGGTTATGCAACCCATCATTTGCTTATACCAGTTAACTTGTATGGTCGGTAACCTCATTTTACCTTTCGGTGTAGAGGCTGGTTCTTTATACGCTTGCGTCTGGCGGTACAATGCTTAACTTGCTTCGGATTCTGGTTACAAAGTTGGAGCGCGCCTTTTGTGCTTGAGTGGCAACCATTGTGTGAGGTATGTGTCTTCGTAATATGTTGACCGTGGAACTCTATCTCTCAGGTCTGTGATTCTGACTAGAGCACAGTTAATTTGGTGCCCAACTGTGAATGGTCTCTCCGAGCCCGGTTCAAATCGCAAGGCTGCGGAAAATTCTGGCCTCCTCGGGATTCAACCAAAAACTTGCTTAATGCAATCCTAGCGCTTTTCCCAACTGCGCTACTCGGCTTCCGACTAAATAAAATTTTCTGAATCGAGACCCCTAACGTAGGTTCAACTTGCCAGTCTCAACTTGTCACTTACTTTCCATACTTTTCAAATTTATGAGACAAGAAATGTTTTCAAGCAAATATAAGTGTCAAAATAGTTATAAAATCTACCTTCGCTTTGTTTTCTTACGTTGTAATTAACATTAAAAATATCTATGCTGTTAATCCAACTGGCACATAAAATAACTTCATGACATCTATTTTTGTGCCTTCGTGGATGGTACTTTTTAAAAACAGAACTGTTGAATCTAGCTCTTATTGGAAGTAGTATTTTGGGTTAGATAGCTTTGTCCGCTATTGAAGCAGCCGTGAACACAAGATTGGTATTAGATTGCACCGAAATCTGGCAAGTGTGTGGCGCACTAACTAATTTCCACTAATAAAGAAATAGAAAAGATGACGTGCTTCGCCCCCGATTGCAAACATTATAATGAAAAACATGCGTGCACGTTTTTTACGTTCCCAAAAGAACCTAATCAGCGGCGACGGTGGATAAAATTAATTAGGTAAGAATAAGGTTATGTTATGGTTTATTGTTTAATAAGGTATTAGGGCGTTTTAAGAAAACTAATATCTATTTTATATTTTTAGGAGAGCAAATGCCGTCCAAAAAATGACACAAGCAGCAGTGTCGTAACCGAAGCTGAAAACATGCTATTGAAGCAGCCGTGAACACAAGAATGGTATTAGATTGCACCGAAATCTGGCAAATATGTGGCGCACTAACCAATTTCCACTAATAAAGGAATAGGAAAGATGATGTGCTTCGCCCCCGATTGCAAACATTATAATGAAAAACATGCGTGCACGTTTTTTACGTTCCCAAAAGAACCTAATCAGCGGCGACGGTGGATAAAATTTATTAGGTAAGAATAAGGTTATGTTATGGTTTATTGTTTAATAAGGTATTAGGGCGTTTTAAGAAAACTAATATCTATTTTATATTTTTAGGAGAGCAAATGCCGTCCAAAAAATGACACAAGCAGCAGTGTCGTAACCGAAGCTGAAAACATGCTATTGAAGCAGCCGTGAACACAAGAATGGTATTAGATTGCACCGAAATCTGGCAAATATGTGGCGCACTAACCAATTTCCACTAATAAAGGAATAGAAAAGATGATGTGCTTCGCCCCCGATTACAAACATTATAATGAAAAACATGCGTGCACGTTTTTTACGTTCCCAAAAGAACCTAATCAGCGGCGACGGTGGATAAAATTATTAGGTAAGAATAAGGTTATGTTATGGTTTATTGTTTAATAAGGTATTAGGGCGTTTTAAGAAAACTAATATCTATTTTATATTTTTAGGAGAGCAAATGCCGTCCAAAAAATGACACAAGCAGCAGTGTCGTAACCGAAGCTGAAAACATGCTATTGAAGCAGCCGTGAACACAAGAATGGTATTACATTTCACCAAAATCTGGCAAGTGTGTGGCGCACTAACCAATTTCCACTAATAAAGGAATAGAAAAGATAATGTGCTTCGCCCCCGATTGCAAACATTATAATGAAAAACATGCGTGCACGTTTTTTACGTTCCCAAAAGAACCTAATCAGCGGCGACGGTGGATAAAATTAATTAGGTAAGAATAAGGTTATGTTATGGTTTATTCATCACATAATAATGCAGAAGACTAAAAGCCGGGTTTACACAACTAAAAGTACTATGGTTGCGTTCCACCATTTCTATTTTTGGGTTTTTGTAAACAAACTTCCCTTAACTTTTAATAGCGATATTATCACAGAAAACAATTATTTATTATGGCAATTTTTTGTGTTTTTTAAAACTATGCAGGCAGCTTCAAACGGATGTCAAATTTCTTTAATAGCCATATCTCGTCATTGAATGCTGCCAAACACTCAAACAAAGAGCCTTGCGTTTTAACATAGTGTAAAAGCAACTCCAATGCTTACGCTACATAACCTAACCTTCGGTGCAACTGTGAGCTAAGTGTTGTTTTATTATAATTAATAGAAAAGATGATGTGCTTCGCCACCGATTGCAAACATTATAATGAAAAACATACGTGCAAGTTTTTTACGTTCCCAAAAGAACCTAATCAGCGGCGACGGTGGATTATATTTCCTATGCGGTGGATAAAATGAATTAGGTAAGAATAAGGTTATGTTATGGTTTTTGTTTAATAAGGGCGTTTTAAGAAAACTAATATCTATTTTATATTTTTAGGAGACCAAATGCCGTCCAAAAGAATGGGTGCGTTCAGCCGGCGTAGCGCTGATTTAGCGCTCGCTTTTTGCTAAGTTCAAGCAGCTGCGAGCGGCTGAACGGCATTTGTTTACTAACAAACGTCAGTTTTGAGCGCGTCAACAGAATGGAGCAAATTGATCACTTAATACTCGAATTTGCTGCAGATGATGTGATGGAAATTAATCCATTAGTGCAATTAATGCCGTTGTTAGAAAATAACGGAAACTTATTGCAGTTGATTGATTTGGATGCAGAAAAGAATGATGAGGCTGTTCATAATGTCAACTAGGTACTTTGAGGAAGTGGTACCACGTTATTCACCGCAGGAGTTTTGTGAACATTTTAGAATGTCCAGAAATGTTATGGAGGTATCTATCTAGCAATATTAGTACAATTTTGCTTACTTAAAAAATACAGTGCAACTGTATTAATTTGTATATATGAAATGCATGTAATTAGGTATTTATAAACATTTTACAATTATTTGTTTATTTCAGATGCTTGTGGTGGACATAGGCAATAGAGTAGACATCGAAGGCAGAATCGATCTTGGAAAAAAGACTCTGTTTACCATATGGATGTTGGCTAAACCGGAATCGTATTTGCCATGCTGCGATCGGTTTGGAATGTCGAAAGGCACCGGTCATCTAATTTTTTATCAAATTTGCAATATTTTGTTGCAAATGATGCCACAAGAAATATGATGGCCTACTAACGAGCAGGCGATTATGACAGCCAACACATTTCATGCACGAACAGGCTTTCCTGGAATTGTGGGGGCTATAGACGGTTGCCACATCCCTATAAAAGCCCCAGCTCATAACGCCGTTGATTCCTTGGTGATAGTGCATATCCATTAATGAAAAATGTAATGGTGCCATTTAGGGACAATGAGAAATTATGATCCTATACAAAATTTCAGAAAGATCTTGCGACTTAGATTAAACCGTTATTTTTTAGATTAAACAAATTGCATTTATTAAAAATGACGGTTTAATCTAAGTCGACAGAGCTTTCTGAAATTTGTTATAGGGCCATAATTTATGATTATAAACAACTTTTCTTAATACAATTTTTCCGTATCATGAACAAAAAGGGTAGTTTACCTGACAATAAAATTGGCATACATAATGCATGCTTCTGCATAATGGGTTGCCTACAAGTTGTTACACGATAAAAAAATCAGCCTGTATATATATATGTAGTTGATATTTTGTAAATATATTTTATAAAATTAGCATGTTTTTGTTGTGTAAGTGTAAACATAGTCAAAGGGTCATTCATGCAGCAGCAGAATTACAAAACAATTAGGCATCCTTCTTAGAGATCTTCTCTCGGCATTTTAATTAACAACTTTGAAAAGGGTTACATACAGGGTCTGGCAAACAGCAAGATTTCGTAAATACTTTTATTGTTGAAAAATTATTTTTTTTATAATTATTAATACATTAATGGGAAATAAAAGAGTAGCCATTTGATTTACAATGTTAAAAAAATTTTTTTTTAATACTACATCTGCCAAATGTCCTCCGTTGACATTAAATTTATGCATTCTTGGAGTCGAGCCTGAAAGCTTTGCATCACTCTTTGCAGCATATCAACAGGTATTGCTGCAATCTCGTCACGAATTCGTTGTTTGAGGGCCGGGATTGTCCTGGGTGGATCAGTTGCAAACACTTTTGTTTTTAGGTAACCCCACGAAGAGTGATGCAAAACTTTCAGGCTCGACTCCCAAGAATGCATAAATGTCAACGGAGGACATTTGGCAGATGTAGTATACAAAAAATTTTTGTTTTTAACATTGTAAATCAAATGGCTACTCTTTTATTTCCCATTAATGTATTCATAATTATAAAAAAAATAATTTTGCAACAATAAAATTATTTACGAAATCTTCCCGTTTCATTGCCGGACCTTGTACAATGCAATAAATGCTAAAACACCAGATCAAAAACCATCAAAATACTACGGTAAATATTGTTACGCCATGCCATGTGTAAATGCGTTTATTTTAAAATGCAATATATGAACCGTAATTTTATTGAAAAAGAAGCATGAGAAAGAACAGGGCATGTAATAACCTACATACTTGCTATAAACTGAAGTCTTTCTACTATTTGATCAACAGAATTCCTTCCCCCGTACAATATATTATGTTTTTACATACTCAGTAACGTTTCCATATTGCATTTTAAAATAAACGCATTTACACATATTGCGCGATATAATAAACTCCCTGTCTAATAAAAAATCAGACTATACACCGATGTCAAAATATATTTATTACAAAACTTCTTACTCATTACAATATTAAGTGAATCAAATAAAAAAATATATACATTTAAATATAATTATACATAAAATAATGATACAATTTTAAAACTAATTATTTTTATTATTTGTATTTTTAACTAACTCTAACAGTTTTCGCAAAATATCATTTCGCTCCTTTTGCGTTTGGAGTTGCTCCTTGTACACATTTTTAATTTCTTGCAGCTCTCTAATTTTCTGCTCTTCGGAGAGCAGCATTTGCTTTCGAAATTCTTCTAACTCTCTATTTTTACGTTTGGTACCTCGAGTATCACTGGCAGCAGTATTCAAACTGGGAATTCTAGACGGTGTGGATGACAGGCTTAATAACGATTCCACGGGTGGAGTTGGTGATGAAGAATTCGATGTTGAAGAGGCAAGGGATGATGAATTTGAAGGTATTGGGGGTGGCAAAGCTGACGAAGAGGGTGCAGGTATATATGCTGGGATTAAGGACGACTGAGTAGATGTAGAGGGCTGGTTTAGCACAGATAAGGGAAGCTTAGGTTGTGGAATGGACGATATTAAGTGTGGAGGATTAATGGTGGCATCAGTATGAAGCAGGTCATCCATCACGTCGAAATATTCCCAAGTTTGTCCACCTCTGCCAGTTTTTCTTTTGGTATCTTTTATTCCTTTATAAGTGCTCTTCAAATTTCTAAATTTTCTGTCACACATGTCCGGTGTCACATGGTAACAATTTTTTTTCATATTTTCGGCAATTCTCACCCGCAACATACTATTTTTCATTTTGGGGTTTCTGAAGTTGCAGCATTCTGAGCGGTAGTGCTCAATCAACAACATGGTCGATTTCTGTGACCAAACAAACCGCTCGGCAGCTGAATCGTCTGCAGGCTCATCTGTTCTTTCCGGTACCATGCGTTGCTGCGTAATTTGATTTATAACATCATTCTTGATCGTCTCGTCGATAAGAAAAATCAAATCTTAGACTTAATTTAATCAACAGTAGGTAGTTTCAAAAGATTCAATGGAAATGTAACTTAGTTCGAACGAAATTATAGTAATATTAAGAAGCAATACACACCATCAAAAATAGCTTGTACCATATGTGATGGGACTTCCGCCGCTACAGTTTCTCCGTTAACATTAAACTGCAGCAGGGTCGTTTCAGAAACCATGATTTTCGCGCCTTTCTAGGTTATATTTACAAATTAGCCCAAACACCGTGTTCTGCTGAGTGGTCAAGCGGAAATGAAGCGACAATGGAGCGAAAATAAATTTGCTCCCAAAAATGGCAACTGCTGCAGAAGCGAAACCGAAGCGCTGTCGGTCAGCGAAGCGTTCAACGCAGTCGCTACCTCAGCGCTATGCCGGCTGAACGCACCCAATGACACAAGCAGCAGTGTCTTAACCGAAGCTGAAAACATGCTATTGAAGCAGCCGTTTGGACATTGCTACAAAGAAATTAGAGAAGCTGGAAATGTCTTTCAGCTTTACGCATACCAGATAACTAGATAGCATTTCTTTTTATGTACTAACAAGTGCAATGCACCCTGTATTTGGTGAAAATATTCATGGTTTTCATTTACCCCAAACTGTTGCAGTACCTTATCGTAAGAACAAATATAGCCTTTATCATGTGATTCCATCAAGTTGGAATTGCGATATTTAAATGGACATTTAACTTCCACAAGCTCTTCCTACAAGGCCATCTGGGATGGCCCCAAGGTATCCAAACTGATGGAGCCATAGTCCAGCAGATGTCACAGAAAGTCCAGTTGCTGCCCCAAATGTTTCAATTGCATTATTTTCATGTTCTCGCCCCTCACCGAATGGCCTTTACTCCATCTAAGTTATATGTTCCTGCATAATAACAGAACTTTATGAAAAATGTGAAAAATATTTTGCAAAGCAAACCTGTTAGTTTTTTGAAAAGCGATGCAGGGTAACGATTTCTTTTGCAAGCTGCTAGCACCGTACAGAACAAACTGGCTGTTAAACGAAACCTGCGAATAATTAATCACAAGGGATTTTTTTACTGCCCTATGGTTTTCTCAAATATAGTTATTACTTGGTCTTGAGAAACATTCACTTTTTGTTCAAAATAACTAATTTTTTCAGATATATTTTGATATTCTGCGAAGAAAATTATATAACTAATCTGCGGAACAATAATATCTTCCTGTGCAGTAAGTTTAGGTGCTAGAAGCCAACTGAATCCTACCAGCCCTCCAAACAAAGCCAATTTTTCTCTAAGCGTTTCGATCACTTTCTTGGTAACACTTCTCTTTGAAGCTCGATATTCCTTAGACGGCAAAAACAATTCATCGATTGTTTTCAAGTTTTCATCAAGTGCTTTAGATTGTTTACGCACTGACCAGCTACATGACTGGTCCGTAACTGATATATTATAATGGGCAAATGGTGCCAGTGCAGCAACATGGTGACATGAAACTTGTCCACGAGGACATGTGCAAGAAGTTGAGGTTATGTTTTTGTCTTCATCGAGGAAGATCTACAAAGTAAAAATATATACTTAGTATTCGTTACTGCTTAGAATCCATCTGAAGCAGCAATCAGTATTTTAAATAATTATACTTTTTAAGCTAAAATGTATCTTACCTCAACATATGCTCTTTGGTATCGCTTATCTTTCATGCTTGCGTGTACTGTACCATTTACCATTTAATACTGAACAGAAAAAGAAGACACTATTCAATTCAGCAGTATTGGCCGTATCCAATATGAAAGAAAGTTGCCCGGAGGCTATCCAAGAATGTCCATAAAACGCTCTCCAGAGGCGAGCGTTCCCTTTCCAGGAACTTTCCATTTGAAAATATATTTTTTTGGAACTTTTCCTTATTGCCATTCTCTAGCGTGGTTTTAAAACTTTCTTTAGTGCAACAAAAGTTATTAAATTCGTCCTAGATTTTAAATGCGACATTTGCCGCGGGTTTCAGCTAGTTGTTTAATAAGGTATTAGGGCGTTTTAAGAAAACTAATATCTATTTTATATTTTTAGGAGAGCAAATGCAGTCCAAAAAATGACACAAGCAGCAGTGTCGTAACCGAAGCTGAAAACATGCTATTGAAGCAGCCGTGAACACAAGAATGGTATTAGATTGCACCGAAATCTGGCAAATATGTGGCGCACTAACCAATTTCCACTAATAAAGGAATAGAAAAGATGATGTGCTTCGCCCCCGATTGCAAACATTATAATGAAAAACATGCGTGCACGTTTTTTACGTTCCCAAAAGAACCTAATCAGCGGCGACGGTGGATAAAATTATTTAGGTAAGAACACCTACTTTGACCAATTAGAGGAAACATTAGCAAACGTCCCTCCACAAAACCTGGTGAACTATGACGAATCATATTTAACAGATGATCCAAGAAAAAAACGTGTCATAGTAAGACGTGGCTGCAAGCACCCATCAAGAATTATGGACGCGTCAAAAGCATCAACTTCCATAATATTTGCTGGGGCTGCGGACGGGACATTGCTGCCTGTGTATGTTGTATATAAAGCTAGAAATCTATACCCCGAATGGGTATTAGGTGGACCCAGTGGTGCTTTATATAACAGATCTGAATCAGGATGGTTTGACGGAGACATTTTTGATGATTGGTTTGCAAAAGTTGCTATTCCGTATTTCAGAAGGCTTGAAGGAAAAAAAAAGTTACGAAATAATAACCTTGTGTAAGCAGCATGATATCAATTTTGCTTTCTTGCCCCCAAACAGCACCCACGTTTGCCAGCCGTTAGACGTATGGTTTTTCCGTCCATTAAAAATTGTCTGCCGTGAGATGCTGACAGAATGGAAGCTTCGAAATAGAGGAGTCCTTCCAAAGACACAATTTCCTGCTGTTCTGAAAAAAACGCTGGATCAAATGCAGCCCAATAATTCGAAAAACCTAATAGCAGGTTTTCGAAGTGTTGGTCTGTGTCCAATAAACAGATATGCGGTCTTA
>CALNHX010012227.1:0-26546 GCA_940337035.1 Agriotes lineatus
GGATCGGTATTAACAAATACTTAAGAAGCATAAAAAGTTTTCATAATGAACACCCTTTCCTTGTTAAGAGTAAATTGCATTGAGTTTAAGCTACACAATTATCTGAGTTGTCAATAGACAGTTTTTGTTTTTTAACAAGCGCGGCTACTCATATTTGGAAGGCGCGGTTGCCCATATTTGCGAATATCTAAACTTTAATATTAATATTTTTATGCACAATTAACATTATCCAATAAGTTTTTAATACTAAACGATGCGGAAAATTATTCTCTTTAATTTAGTACCACTACTATATTTTTCCATAAAAATGGTGAGCAAGAATATGCATAACCGTGATAAGCTATGTAAATTGCCTATGATGACCAACCACCCGGTATATTTATTTATTTATTTATTTATTTGGATTGTTTAAGCTGGTGCCAACAGTGCTTACGCACTAAAATTAGGCCACAGCGTACATTAACGATACACATATTGCCTAATATAAAATGGCAAAACCGCTATAAATTAAATTCAACTGCTAGTACTAGTACAGCAAACCGTAACTACACACCACACAAACTAAACTTGAATATTTTCATTAAAACAGAAATCATAACAAAGTGATAGTAATAATAATTAATAACAATGGGAAACATAACACAACTATAAAGAAATAAATCCATATAACTTAACAAGAAACAGGAAGCGGTCCAAGCAGTGCACAGAAGCAGTTAGTTTTGAATGCTTTAATGTTTCCATTAAAAATATCGATTTCATCGATAAGTTTGTTAGCCAAATCACAGGTTGTGTATAAAGGTGAGTACCGTAGTATATTAGTTCTCGGTTTATCTAAGTAGAAATAAGCCCGAAAACGAGCTGTATGTCTTGGTACAAAAAAATTTAGTTGCATCAAAATTGAAGGGCAACAATCAATTCTGTAATGAATTACACGGTATAAGAAAATAAGGCGGGAAATATTCCGACGTATTTCTAACGTATGAAATTTAAATGTATTTAATAACTGCATGTAAGAAGGTTCCATTAAAGGATATATTCCAGTGGCTTTATAATTAAGAAATCTCATAAAACGTTTTTCAACTTTTTCTATTTGCTCCTTATAAATACTGTATGCTGGAGACCATACAACAGCAGAGAACTCTAGCCTCGATCGAACATAGGCATTATTTCGTATTAGAAAACCTAACATTTTCAGAGCACTATTTACAGATATGGTGATATGTTTAGAAAATGTTAGTGAACTGTCAAACGTAACACCTAGATCTAAGACATCATTTTTGACTGAGAGCAAATTGTTATCTATACTGTAAGGATACCTAATAAAAAATTTCTTTCTGGTGAACGTCATGGTTGAACATTTGTTAACATTGAAGTCGAGCTTATTATATCTGGTAGTTCGTCATTATTGGTTAGCTATTGATTGAACCATTCATATTATAACAGTTCTTTATTATGATGCATTGGAAAAATCGGAATTATTGCATCTTAACCTCTTAACTATTTGACGGCAAGTCCCATATATGAACCTTACTTCTTGTGGAACCTTTCGTAATGACCTGGTGGCTTAATCGCTGTTTCTATATTAATTTCGTATTGTGCAGTCTCTTAAAATTAATACATAAGAATTTGTCAATGAAAACTTGACAGGTTCTTAGTTACCATTTTGTTCAGTTCCATTTAGAAAATATGACTCAATTTAAATAACCTTATGTTTCTTTTGGAAAGCCATTTTAATAGATATCCTGATTTGATAATTGTCAAAGCGATAGATGAATTAATGGTAAGAATGATGGAAAGCAGTTTTGATCGCCCTGTACAAACTAAGCGAATTACTTTGGCCTGCTTCCTTTAATCTAGTACTATAAGCAAGAACAGTCGATAAATAATCATGTCACAATAAGTTAGGTACTTGTGCAGAGATAACTTATTTACGGCGTAATAAACACAACTTTTCAGTAGTATACAAAGCGAAATTGTCGCTATTGCGACACCCCATTTTAATACGTTACATGTTTTACTTAATGATTCGAAGAGCTGTTAGGTTAGAATAGTATTAACAGTCCTGGTCTTATATAAGAAAATTGTAAAACATAATAAAATCTCGCCAGTTTACTACTTTCTCGATTAAACTCGCATATTTCTAGTCTGGATTTGGTGCGTTGGTATATTACAAAAGGCTGCGATCATGCGTCAGCCTTACATAATACCGCAAACAATTATTGTACCAGAATACACACAGTAATGTTCCTGTGTTTTGTTATGCATAGCACTCGCAGACTAGGTAATTCATAAATAAATATTGGTAATGCACTTCGGAAAACACGTTGCACGCAAAGGAAGGTCATTGCTGAGACAAATTTGCTCTTTAGCATGCAAGACTTATCCAGCGGTAAAAAATTGGAATATTTTACGGCAAACTGCGACTATGCATAAGTTCTATGAACTGAATCCTTTTTATATTTGCATTCAATAGAATTGTTTTTCTTTCGCTCATAATAGCCGCAGAAATTACTGTTTTTAGTTTACCTGGTGACTTCTCAAGTTTATGTTATTTCTGTGCAGAATATGGTTGAACTGAGAGATACTGAAGTAGTTAATGGACATTTCAGATGTTTCGATTAAGTCCATGCTGTACCTTTCTTGATGTAGGGAAGCAGGCGCGTAGGAGCCGCGGGGGCCACGGGGGCCAATGGCCCCCTCAAATAATTTTCAGCGGGGCCTGGCCCCCTCATAAATATCTTTTTCTAGTTTCATCATAATTTATAATTTTACGTATTTCTTATAACCACTAACATGAACATATATGAACTTGGAAGTGTAATGAAAACCCCCTGTCTGTAAATCACATTATTTTTTATCGGCGCCGAGTGAGCGATATTAAATTTCACTAAGTATTCCAGAAAGTAATCGGTGCTGTCGGATACTGTTTAGAACATATAATTGGATAAACAAAAATCTCCTTATGTAGACAACTGTAAAGGAACCTTTACAGGATTTTTGTAACAGTATTTCATTAACAGGGCTAGATTAGTGTTTCTAGATACCATTTGAATAGATATTAATTAGAATTGAAGAATAGTTCTCCTAAAAAGCACCTTGCATAACAAACGTAAAAATTATGCAAACATTCTACTTTTTGGTAAATAATAAAAAATTAAAAGAAGTAATTAACATTTTATATTATCTTTGACAATTATAAATCTTTAAAGCCTTCACATTAAGTCTTGGTATCTGACATTTTGAAAAATATTTTAAAGATTGAAAAATTAGTTTTTATAATTGTTCAGTTAACTAAAAATAACACATTCTAAAAAAATCTCAGTGAAATCTTACTTAACTTTAGAAAAATAGCACTTTTTAGATTTTGACAATTTCGAAAAACTCAATTTTCTAAATAAGTAAAAATTTCTCTGTATATATGATAGGGGCTAAATAGGTTTTTAGACAAGCACCAATTATTGACGTAAGAATTGTTTTTGAAAAATAAAAAATAAAAATGTTTCCCATATTATGCCGACTTTTTGGCGGACACTGTAGAGGTCTAACATATAGATCTAGACGATCTTGTAAACGATTTCGTAGGTACTTTACCAACTAGAATGTCTGTTTTTGGTAAATGATAGTTTCTTAATTGCATTTATCTCCTCCAGTGGGATAAGTAACGCATTACGTCACTCATTTGACACTATTTCAGTTAGGTAATGAAGCTCATTACACAACTCAGTTGCGTAATTTATTTATTTATTAACCATTACGCAACTGAGTTGTGTAATGACTTCATTACGTAACTGAAATAGTGTCAAATAAATGACATAATGACATTTGCCTACTAAAATATTTTTGAAAATGACAGATCTGACATTTCTCTTAATGCACTTTTCTCAATTTTAGGCAGTCGTAGATGAAATTTTGTACAATACATGTGTGATAATGCATCATTAATATACTGGTGTGCTTACATAACTCGTGCTACGCACTCGTTTGTAATTTACACACACGTATATTAATGATGCTGTTATCCCACTTGTATAGTAAATAACTATTATTTTTGTATTTGTGTTTTATATACATTTATTATATTTCTAATCTTTACTTACACCCTTTTTATTTTTTGAAAACTAGTTGTATATTCATTTAAGTTTGCTTATGCATGTGTATTCTTTGCTTATGTGAAAATCTGATAATAAACATTGTTCATTGTTTAATTAATTTTTTATGGTAGTGTTTTTTTAATAAAATAGTACTTATTAAGTAACCAGTGACTAAAATATACTATTATAGTATTAAACTAAAAATTGATAATCATGAAATCAGAAATATTATAGCTCGTATTAATGGATCAAGTTAGAAGCCTCTATTGAAATTAGAATGGCCCCCGCAGTCTAGAAAACGCTCCTACGCGCCTGTAGGGAAGGTAATTGCAAAGCTTATAATCTGCCTTCGTAAGTCACAGCTCGGTTGCACAACACTGAGTATCTTTGAAGAGTTGAATATCTTTTGTTTGTTTGCAAAATATGATGACCAAATCGTTGTTTCATATCCTACTAGTGGCCTGACATATGTTTTATATAATTGGTTAAATAATCCTTTGGCTATAAATGTGATTGATTTCTATGCAGCGTGAAACCAGTTGCCTTGTTTAACAACAATCATATAGCAGGCGTTTCACTTCATTTAATTGTTTTAAAATCCATTTTTTGTTCTTACACTTTTGGGAGCTTTATTCAAGGTCGAATTGAATGCAGAAGCTATTTGTTCCTAAGATCAGAGCTGGGCAGTAATTAATTATTTTGTAATTAAACTACTAATTAACTTCCTTTTTGCTTATTTGCCTTAGAATTGAATTGCTTTTCAAAATGCGGTAATTATAATTGGGAATTGCAATTTTTGTTAAAAAGTACTTGACAATTACTTTTTGAAAGTAATTAATTACTACATTCAATTACTCAATTACTTTTGTGTAATTAAATTACACTAAAGTATTTAAATTACTTTACAAGTATTTGAATTACCTGTGGTAATTGAAATTACTCGCGGTATTTGAATTACTTTATGGGAATTTAATTACTGAATTACTGACCCCTATTGGGTGCTAAATCTACAAAACACAAAAAATACGATAAGGTCTTATTAAGTTACATATTCAACAAATCGGAATAGGAACAATATAAGCCTAATAATTTATGATATCCTACATGACGAGTCGAGTAACAGCAACAATATATTTAAATTTTATATGTACCTTGTAATAGTGAAGCTAATATTTATCGTGGAAGACGCTAAAACCATGGTGCATAGAATACAAGGTGTAACGTTCCGCAGAATGGATGCGTTGTGGGCGGATCCTCAAATTCAACCAGTAAGGAATGGGCCCGCAAAGGTAACGATTGGTAGTACTGAAGTGTATTACTGAATCTATCTATACTGTCTGGCGAAAAACCTAACCTGCTAACCTCGAATTTGACATCGACTGACAGTGCCAGCAACAATATATGATGGTTACACCATGATCGCGGCCATGATGGATTTCCTGACTAGGCCCATTGGGGATTGGTTGACATCTCCCCTCTACTTTCTGAACGACTACGCATCTCCGGGAACGTTTCGTACTGTATTATTTACACCATGGCTAAAACTATATTTGCGATAAGTAGCGATCTGACATTTTTCTTAATGCACTTTTCTCAATTTTGGGCGGTTGTAGATAAAATTTTGTACAATACATGTGTGATAATGCATCATTAATATACTTGTGTGCTTATATAACTCGTGCTAAGCACTCGATTGTAACTTAGACACACGTATATTAATGATGCACTTATCCCACTTATATATTAAATAACTATTATGGTCTGCTGCAGCATGTTATCTTCGATTATTATTAAAAATATGGAATAGTGTCTTGTAAAAATCGCGACTTTGTTATAATTCTGATCATCTCGTCTAACATTACTTGTTTACGTTATACAGGGTGATGCGGTGACGGATGAAACATTAAAAACCCCCATGCGAGACTTACAAATATTGGTTTGTTAATAATTTTACACAAAATTCCATTTAGTTAAAAAAACAGTCCATAATCCTCATTTATGTAATTGAAGATATTTTATTGCCTTAAACTTAAAATCAATATGTACTATTAAATATTTTGATAAAATTAATAGGGATTATTAGAGATGTTGATAAGATTTTGAAATTTGGAGTAAAAATATGAAAGAATCCTGAGTAATTTATTTGTTGAGCGTTGACAGTAATTTTATGAAATACGTATTTTCCCCCGTTTCTTATATGGTGTGTTCAAAACTATATTACATAAGGGCTGCCCATAGAATATAAAACTAATGTCAACAGCAAGCTTTAGAATTTGTTAACTGTTGTCACTATTGCTGCTGTCATAAGTTTATATTATACACTGATATCGTGATTTCTGTCTCTAAAGCTTGCTGTCGCCATTAGTTTTATTTTCCATGGCCAGCCCTTATGTAATTTCTTTTTGAACACATTGTATAAATGTAAAAATTATTTCACTGTTTCGTGCTTGAGCAAATGTCTTTTTGTTTTGTATCTGATGTACGAATTCTTATTTCAACCAACCGTTTTCAACTAGGTTTATCACTCACCTGTCAACATTCCCTGATCAACACCAATTTGACATTTTAACATTGAAAATGTTTAATAAATTGGAGATGTGACGCTAGTACGGGGCTCTTTTAGCGATTTGTGTGACGCTTGGAATATCCGCAGTTTTCGCCAAATTTTGCAAGTTGTACGTATTGCAAGTGAATGTTGTTGGTGTCATTTTGAAGATCTCGTCAAGGGCGAATTTTCTGGAGAGGTCGTGAATATGTAATAGTCGAGGGGGCGAAAATATGGGGTTAAAACGATTTTTTAGACAGGAACGCGTTAGGTGCTGTTACATCGCATACTTTTTGAGAGAACCAAATGTGGTTTGGGGCTAGTTGGAAAAAGGATGAACCAACGCTCATCCTACTGCTGGTTTTTGGAATCTGCGCTGGACGGGGGCGAAATTACAGGGGTAGAAGGCTGAGGTCTATTTCATTCATTTGTTTTTGGTAGCATGTGGATGAATCTGGTAGTTTTTAAGAATTTTGCGGCTCAGGTTGATTTAGGGGTTGCAAAATGGGGAAACCGTTATAATTATCGGAAAAATCTCAAAATTAATATTTGTGTGAAATTCGCTGTTTGGAGGCTTTCTACTGGTCGTCTTTATTTTTTAAGAGAATTCGGGATGTGCGAATTTTGCGGCTCAGGTGTATTTGTGGTTGCAAAATGGGAAAAACGTTATAATTATCAGAAAAATCTTAAAATCAATATTTGTGTGATATTATCTGAAGATTTTCTGCTGGTCCACTATATATTTAAGAGATTTCAGGATGTGGAAATTTTGCCACCCATGCGGATTTGGGGGTTGCATAATGTGGAAAACGTTATATTATCAGAAAAACCTTAAATTTAATATTTGTTTGAAATTTTCTGTTTGGGGACTTTCTACGGGTTCATTGTAATTTTAAGAGAATTCGGGATGTGGGAGTTTTGCTCCCATTTGCTGCCCAGGTGGATTTAGGGTTGCTTTCTACCAGTGTTTTTATTTTTTAAGAGAATTCGGGATGTGGACATTTTGCGACCCAGGTGGATTTGGGAGTTGTAAAATGGGGAGAACGTTATAATTATCCGAAAAGTTATAAAATGAATATTTGTGTGAAATGCACTGTTCGGAGACTTTCTACTGGTCGATTTTATTTTTTAGAGAATTCGGGATGTGGGAATTTTGCAGCCGAGGCGGATTTGAGGGTTGCAAAATGTGGAAACCGTTATAATTGTTGGAAATACCTTAAAATGAATATATGTGTGAAATTTGCTGTTTGGAGACTTTCTACTGGTCGATTTTGTATTTTAAGAGAATTCGAGATATGCGTATTTTACGGCCCAGTGGATTTGGGAGTTGCAAAATGGGAAAAGTTATATTATCAGAAAAACCTTAAAATCAATATTTATGTGAAATTCTCTGTTTGGAGGCTTTCTACGGGTTCATTGTAATTTTAACAGAATTTGGGAATGTGTGAGTTTCTCAGCCCAGGTGGATTTGGGGTTGCAAAATGGGGAAAGCGTTATAATTATCAGAAAAATTTTAAAATCAATAGTTGTGCAAAGTTTGATGTTTTGAGACTTTGTACTGATCAATTGTATTTTTTAAGAGAATTCGGGATGTGGGAGTTTTGCGATACATGTGGTTTTGGGCGTTGCAAAATGGGAAAACGTTATAATTATCAGAAAAACCTTAAAATCAGTATTTGAGTGAATTTTGCTGTTTGGAGACTTTCTAGGGGTCTATTGTATTTTTTAAGATAATTATGGGTGTGCGTATTTTACGGCCCAGTGGATTTGGGAGTTGCAAAATGGGAAAAACGTTATAATTATCAGAAAAACTTAAAAATTAATAGTTGTGTGAAATTCGCTGTTTGGAGGCTTCCTATTGGTTAATTGTATTTTTTAAAAGAATTCGGGATGTGGGAGTTTTGCGACAAATGTGGATTTGGGGGTTGCAAAATGGGAAAACGTTATAATGTTCAGAAAAACCTTAAAATCAATATTTGTGCGAATTTCGCTGTTTGGGGATTTTCTACTGGTCGATTGCATTTTTTAAGATAATTGGGGGTGTGAGAATTATGCGGTCCAGTTGAATGTGTGGGTTGGAAAACGGGAAAAACCTTATAATTATCGGAAAACCTTAAAATCAATATTTGTGTGAAATTTACTGTTTGGAGACTTTCTACTGGTAGATTCTATTTTTTAAGAGAATTCGGGATGTGCGTATTTTACGGTCCAGTGAATTTGGGAGTTGTAAAATGGGAAAAACGTTATAATTATCAGAAAAACTTTAAAATAAATAGTTGTGTGAAATTCGCTGTTTGGAGACCTTTTACTGGTCAATTGTATTTTAACATTGAAAATATTTAACGAATTGGAGATGTGACGCTAGTACGGTGCTATTTTAGCGATTTGTGTGGAAAATGCGCAGTTTTCTCCAATTTTTGCGAGTTGTACATATTGCAGATGAAAGTTGTTGGTGTCATTTTGAAGATCTCGTCAAGGGAGAACTTTCTTGAGAGGTTATAAAAATTATACATTAGAGGGGGCGAAAGTACAAGGGTTAAAACGATTCTTTGCACACGAAAGCGTTCGGTGCTGTTACAACGCCTACTTTTTGAAAGATCCAAATGTGATTTGGAGCTAGTTGGAAAGAAGATGAACCAGCGCTCATTGTACTGTCTGGTTTTTGGGACCTGCGATGCACGGGGGCGAAGTTACAAGGGTAGAAAGCTGAGGTGCATTTGTAGCAAATTAGATGTTCGCATAAACATGGGGAAAGAAAAAAATGTCCAATTTTGTTTTTGACAGTATGTGGAGGAATCTGTGGGTTTTAAAGAATTTTGCGGCTCAGGTTGATTTAGGGGATGAAAAATGGGGAAACCGTTATAATTATCAGAAAAATTGTACAATTTATATTTGTGTGAAATGCGCTGCTTAGAGACTTTCTACTAGTCGATTTTATTTTTTAAGAGAATTTGTGAGGTGGTAATTTGGCAGAACAGGTGGATTTGGGTGTTGCAAATTGAGGAAAACGTTATAATTATCAGAAAAACTGTAAAATTAATATTTGTGTGAAATGCGTTTTTTGAAGACTTTCTACTGGTCGATGTTATTTTTTAACATAATTTGTTAGGTGGGAATTTGGCATTCCAGGTGGATTTGGGGGCTGCAAAATGGGTAAAACCGATATAATTTTCAGAAATCTTTAAAATTAATATTTGTGTGAAATGATCTGTTTGGAGGCTTTCTACCAGTGTTTTTATTTTTTAAGAGAATTCGGGATGTGGACAGTTTGCGACCCAGGTGGATTTGGGAGTTGTAAAATGGGGAGAACGTTATAATTATCCGAAAAGTTATAAAATTAATATTTGTGTGAAATGCACTGTTCGGAGACTTTCTACTGGTCGATTTTATTTTTTAGAGAATTCGGGATGTGGGAATTTTGCAGCCAAGGCGGATTTGAGGGTTGCAAAATGTGGAAACCGTTAAGTATAATTGTTGGAAATACCTTAAAATGAATATATGTGAGAAATTCGCTGTTTGGAGGCTTTCTACTGTTCGATTGTATATTTTAAGAAAATTTTGCAGCCCAGGCGGATTTGAGGTTGCGGAAACCGCTATAATTATCAAAAAAACCTTAAAATCAATATTTGTGTGAAATGATCTGCTTGGAGATTCTACCAGTGGTTTTATTTTTTAAGAGAATTCGGGATGTGGGCATTCTGCGACCCAGGTGGATTTGCGGGTTGCAAAATGGGGAAACCGCTATAATTATCAGAAAAACTTTAAAACCAAAGTTTGTGTGAAATGATCTGTTGGGAGGCTTTCTACTGGTCGATATTATTTTTTAAAAGAATTCGGGATGTGCGAATTTTGCGGCCCAGGTGGATTTGGGGGTTTAAAAATGGGGAAACTGTTATAATTATCAGAAAAACCTTAAAACTAATATTTGTGTGAAATTTGCTGTTTCGAGTATTTCTGCTGTTCGATTGTATTTTTTAAGAGCATTCAAATTGTGAGAATTTTGGGGCCCAGGTGGATTTTTGGGTTGCAAAATGGGGAAAACGTTATAATTAGCAAAAAACCGTTAAATCAAAATTTGTGTGAAAATTTCTGTTTGGAGGCTTTGTACTGGTCGATTGTATTTTAAGAGAATTCCGGATGTGGGGGTTTTGCGGCCCAGTTGCATTTGGAGGATGCAAAATGTGGCAAACGTTAGAATTTAAAAAATAACCTTAAAATCAATATTTGTGTTGAATTCGCTGGTCGATTGTATTTTTTAAGTGAGTTAGGGATGCGGTTGTGAGGGGGAATCACCTTATTTTCTCAATTTTTAAATAAGGAAAATGTGCAATTTTTTTTGTCTGGCGCTTTGTGAAATTGTTAATTTGCAAGTAAATAGTAAATGGAGCGTCGAATTGTATTTTACTCTAACATGATTAATATTGCTAGGGTCAAGGTCATTGCCGCGCTGCACTTGTTCGAATAATGGCCACTGTCAGCTGTTTGTACTAAAATTTAATGCGCAATTGTAGTAGAAAAATTGATAGGGACTTTAAAAATATAAATACATATACATATGTATATGTACGGAAAAGGCAAAATTCATTAGTCTATACAATGTAAAAGCTCCCCAAACAACAAATCCTTTTAAAATCTATTTATTGAACAATTAACACAAAACTAAAGATACATGTCGACTAAACAACTCAAAGGTCTATTCACATCTAATAGTCCACTGCATTGTGGCCGAAACTACGGAATAATCCATATAGAAGCAAATAAGGTGTTTTCAGGTGTCTTTCGGTGTCCTGAATAGAAGTAGCAAAAGTCCAGAAGATGGGTTGTACGCTTAAAATTTCGCAACGCTGTAATGGGCTGAAATTGGGCTCAAAAATAATTTTTCGCGAATATCTCGGTATCTATCGACTCTACGATAAAAATACATCAGAGCGAAAATAAAGGTAAGAAAAATTTCTAAAAAAAGATAGCGGGTCATTTTGCCGTATAGGCGATGGTTTTTGTCAAAAAATCGACTGAAGTCATACTCCAAGAAAATATTTCATTTGTAGCCGTTTTATCATACGGACGCATAAAATGTTTGAAAAAACCATTATTCTATTACAAGTACCATGCGATCATTTAAAAACGGGACAGAGAGTGCCATGGAATTTCTGTTTTAGATTCAAACTTTGGTTAACAGCCATTCGAAGATGTTAAAGCATCGAACGTCATCGAATAAGTAAAATGGTTATTTGTTGAAAAAATTGCTGAAATAAAAAACAGAGGGCCCACTGCACAACTGTGAGTGCAATAGTTCGAAATGATTACCATCGCAAAATAATTCTTACGAGCGGAAATGATGGGAAATTGGGGGAAACATTTAGCCTGTGTAAAACAAATGATTCCGTATTTTCATGCGGCTGGACATTTTCTCTACGAAAAACCTGCACAATTATATGTGCAAGAGATGGAAGGTCTAGAAAATTCAATGGACAATGCAGCTTTTCAGAAGTTTACCAAGGAGTTTTGCTCAGTTAAGCGCTCTAATAAATATTTCTGTGGATCATATACTGATATGATAATTGCAATATTAGATGAAATCGTCGAAATCAAAAGGAGGTTTTACACGTGGGAGGAGTACAAATGAAAGAGTCGTCAATAAATGCGTGTTCAGTTTACTGACTACTTGCTACTAACATCAGCGAAGGACTCGCCCTCTGTTTTTTATTTCAGCAATTTTTTCAACAAATAACCATTTTACTTCTTTGTTGACGTTCGATGCTTCAACATCTTCGAATGGCTGTTAACCAAAGTTTGAATCTAAAACAGAAATTCCATGGCACAATGTCCCATTTTAAATGATCTCACGGTACTTGTAATAGAATAATGGTTTTTTACTTCCTTTTACGATAAAGGAAGTATTGGAGTCACCCCATTAATTTGAAATTGAGTTTGCAATAGATCTTCACGTTTTCAAGTCCCCTGAACCCAACAAACATGTTTTTGTTCATTGGTCTGTCTGTCGGTTTGTGTGTGTGCCTGTGAACAGAATATCTCAAAAACGAAAAGAGGTATTGCGTTGAAACTTCATATATAAGTTTTGTGTACTATCTAGATGCGACAGCAAGCTTTTGAAGAAAATGCCATAACCGGAAGTAGATGTTTACTCTTGTGATTTTTCAGTTCTTTTCGATTTTTTCAAAAACGGTTCTATTTTTTTTATTAACTCCTATTTTAAATAAAACACCCTGTATATTATTACATTTTTGAATTTAGCTTAAAATTTTAGAGAGAATTTTTTGCTCTGTTTTGTACCGTTTTTGTAGAATTTGCAATTTTTGAAAATTTTTGACAAACGCTCAAAAATTAAAAATAAAATATTTGGCTAATTATAAGATCACTGTAAAAGGAAGTTGTGTGAGTGTATCACACCAGATTTTTTTCAAACATTTTATGCGTCCGTTTGATGAAACTGCTACAAATGAAATATTTTCTTCGGGTATGATTTTTCAGTCGAGTTTTTGACAAAAACGATTGCCCATACGAAAATATGGCCCTCTATCTTTTTTTAGACAATTGTCTTTACCTTTATTTCTGATGTATTTTTATCGTAGAGTCGATAGATACCGAGATATTCGCGAAAAATTATTTTTGAGCACAATTTCAGCCCAATCTCGAATATGCTGAAAAGGTTCAAAACTGTAGTACGTATTATATATATATTTAATAATAATCCGCTATGCAGTAGAACTTCGCAGTAACGTTTCGCATGGCGTATAATAAACAATAATAATACAGGTGTGAACAACTTTAAACTTTTTTTAGTTCTATCCCTTGTAATTTTTTCCGATTTTGGAATTTTATGCCAGACTTGAAAATTAGCAAAATTCATTTTCAATGCATTAACGAAGGTTGATAAATTGCAACTTCCGTAAATTTTTAAAGAGAATTCGGGATGTGGGAGTTTTGCGACATATGTGGATTTGGGGGTTGCAAAATGGAAAAACGTTATAATTATCAGAAAAACCTTAAAATCAATATTTGTGTGAATTTCGCTTTTTGGAGACTTTCTACGGGTCGATTGTATTTTTTAAGATACTTGGGGGTGTGGGAATTTTGCGGTAGAGTTGAATTTATGGGTTGGAAAATGATAAAAACGTTATAAGTATCAGAAAAACTTTAAAATCAATAATTGTGTGAAATTCGCTGTTTGGAGACCTTCTACTGGTCAATTGTATTTTTTAAGGAAATTCGGGATGTGGGAGTTTTGGGACACATCATATATATAATACACATATATTGCTAGTAGGGCCGGGAAACGTCAGAAATCATTACGGCGCCGACATAGTCTCACTTAGAGTATAACGCGTCTCGTGCGCATGCGTGAGAATTCGAGCTCCGCCTTTAGAAGCGAATTTTAAACTTGACCACTTCCCCATTGGCCGGACGACGACGCCGCGCTTGCACACAGCTCACCATTATACATTGAAGAGTTGGTTGTCTGTCTCACTTCCTTGGTCAGTTTCCCACTCATAGCCGCTAGCAATATAGTAAGTATTAGATATATGGGGACACATGTGGATTTGGGGGTTGCAAAATGGGAAAACGTTTATCAGAAGAACCTTAAAATCAATATTTGTCTGAAAAGATCTGTTTGGAGACTCTCTACTAGTGTTTTTATTTTTGAAGAAAATTCGGGATATGGGAATTTTGGGGTTGAAAAATGGGGATACGATATAATTATTAGAAAAACCTTAAAATCAATATTTGTGTGAAATTCGCTGTTTGGAGACTTTCTACGGGTCGATAATTGGGATGTCGGAGTTTTGCAACCCAGTTGGATTTGGGGGATGCAAAATGGGGAACACGTTAGATTTATAAGAAAAACCTTAAAATAAATAATTGTGTGAAATTCGCTGTTTGGAGACTCTCTACTAGTGTTTTTATTTTTTAAGAAAATTCGGGATATGGGAATTTTGGGGTTGAAAAATAGGGATACGATATAATTATTAAAAAAACCTTAAAATCAATATTTGTGTGAAATTCGCTGTTTGGGACTTTCTATGGGTCGATAATTGGGATGTCGGAGTTTTGCAATCCAGTTGGATTTGGGGGATGCAAAATGGGGAACACGTTAGATTTATAAGAAAAACCTTAAAATCAGTAATTGTGTGAAATTCGCTTTTTGGAGATCTTGTACTGGTCGATTATATTTTTTCAGAAAGTTCAGGATGCGGTTGTGAGGAGGAGGAGGGTAGTTCTCAATTTTGAAATAAGGAAGATGTGCATATTTTTATTCTGGCCCTTTGTGAAATTGTAAATTGGCAAGTAAATAGTAAATAGCATGTCGGATTGTATTTTACTCTAACATGAATAAAATTACGTGGGTTAAGGTCATTGCCGCCTTGCACTTGTTCGCAGAATAGTAGTTGCCACTGACAGGGTTGGGATGTTAGTTTCAGCTGTTTGTACTAAAACCTAATCCACGATTGTAACAGAAAACATTGATGGGGATTTTGCGGTTCGGTGATTTTATTTTATGCAGGGCACCTTTGTGTTCCCTTTACTTTGCCTTTCGCTGATTGCTTTGCCGTTCGCGGATGGAATTGCCCACTGTTTCAACTTTCACACACTAACGGCCGGTCTTATAAAGGCCACTAATCTGACGTTAATTTTAATTCGCTGTTAAAATAAACAAAAGCGCATACAAATTTGGTTACTGATGAATTATAAGTCATAAGCGCCAACGTTTTGATGAGCTTTTGTTTATTTTAACAAAGTTATTTATAAGACCGGCCGTAAGTAAATACAGCAGACGTATGCGGTTTATGTCATGAACACCTAAATAACATTATTTATCACGAACTTGTAAAAACACTTATCGTGCCTATTCCTTTGAATTTCTTATTACCAAATTGGCTCTGAAATAAATTGTAAAATTATAACTTGAATAAACAAATGTACATTCTAGCTCTAGATTTAAGTGGCAGACTTATGTTACGTATGGAATTTTAGTTCAAGCTTTACTGTCTTCCCGAGCGTTTCTGCCGAAAATTCAATTGACTTTAATTTTTAAAACACGGAAAACCATGTCGTCAAAGCGTAAAGTTTCTGTTTCAGATTTGCCAGGCCAAAAACGCAGAAAAGTTTTGATTTTTTGAGGTTGCATAGTATAAATAAATCTAGTTAATGGAACCTAACCCAGTTTTTATCGTTTATGTGTTTACTTGCGCATCGCGGTTTTGCGCTTTGCGAAATTCTTCTGGAACGTAACCCCCGCGAACGGCGAGGTCTGCCTGTACATTAGGGTGGAACGAAAACAACCTTTTTTAATTTTTTTTAAATTTTTGTTTTGTAATAGTGGGAAAAAGTTGCCTTTTAGGTTAAAAAAAAAGAAAAAAAATTTTGGTTGCTATACTACAACATCATCAGTTTGAAGTTTGTAAAGAAATTTAAAAAATTTAAAAATTATAAACTTTGATAAATTATTTTTTATGGCTTTGTCGTGCATATAATGTTACAAAAGATAGTTGAATATACATATATAAGCATTAGAATTGGAAAAAATTATTAATTACAAAATATAATAATAATAAAAAAATATTTTTTAATGTCAAAGAGTTTGTATTTTTGCTAATTTTGAAACTTTTGCGAACTATTGTTGTTGTTACAAATACTAGTAAATAAGGTTGAAATAAAAGCTCGTCAAATCAATTATATATTTTGTTATTAGAGCACACGTAAAAAATATCATAATACACTTTTAAAGACTTTGAAAGTTCCTTTTTTATGATTTAAAAACCTTTAATAATTACAAATGTTACAGCTGCAAAATGTTTGTTTCTACTTCATTGACACATTAAACGGTTTTTTTAATCAAATTTTGACATGTTCTCACGTGAGTCATTTTTGCTCTCATATATCCTTCTCTTGCGGTTGAACCATAGACATTTTGAGCCGATTCGGTCACCAGTTTCACAGCTCTTTCCACTGCTTGCGTGTGACAAGGAAGCCGGGGAAAGTCGATAAGCGGGTCCACTTTACTATTTGTTAGTTGAGCTTCAGATGTCTTCTGTAAAAGTCTTTGAAAGAGTCACGGGAAACATGTTTTACCAAGGGGGGTTCAGTGACATCATTTTCAGCCCATGAGATCATGTCGATGTAATCTTTTGCGTCAAAGTTTATCTGTGGAACTTTAAACTTCCTGACTCCGCCTCTACTTTCTGTTCTTGCTTTTAAAGCACGTCATAAACCAAGTTGTCTTACATGTTTGTGCTTATCACATAGCATGGACAAAAGTACATTTTCTGCAGCAGCAAAGTACCCATTTCTTTGAATAACCGGATCTAGAACGTTCTTGAAATCATTAGAGAGCGTGAATATGAGATAAGCTTAAACAGATGTTTGGAACCATAAGTACATGAAGGTTTGAACTTAATGTTAAACCACACAGGTGCATATACTTTAACAACGTACTCAGCCAGAGTCTTAAGGTTTTCAGTTGGATTTTTAGTTGCCACATACAATCTAAGTATACGGTTTGCTAATGTAAACCACTTGGAGTGAGGAATTTTTTCAGGGTTTCTTAAAGGTAAATCTAGCTGGCAATTTACACTTGATACAGCGATATACATATCCAATAAATACCTCTGATTTGTACTTAAATAATTTATGTTCTCCAAAAGAGGAAGGTTATTTTCAATTGGCTAGAAAGTAACCACAGGAAGATTAGCACAGTTTTCCAGCTGCTGAGATATTTCGCCTTTAAACTTATTGGGTCTATTCGTTTTACCGTCTAAATTACAAAAAAGATGTCGCGAAGGTACTCGTAGCTCATTTCCATGGAACAAACCATTGTAAAGGTCTTCCTATTTCATTTTTCATCAAAGAAATCACACCATCATTATGTCCAGTATTTAAAACGATTCCATCACACCCAATAGCAGTAAAGTTCAAAAGTGGTTCGTTGTGTTCTCTATCTTCAAGAAACTCCAGTATACTGTCTGCTAAGTCTTTTCCAGTGCCAGATTTAGGTGTTACGTGGCCTAAAAACTTTGAGTTTGGTTCCTCTATTAGTGAAACGTGCACTTCTCAAATAACTTTTTTGGACTAGTACTTTTCTTTTCTTGAACAATTGTTTTGTCTTTTCTTCCATCGAAAAACAATCCTTTATTTTCGCTTATTTGATCATAAAACTGTCATTAAAGAGATCTCTTCGATTGTTTGATCTTGCTCGTCTAATTTTCATCCTGTCTATTACTTTGGTTTTGTCTTCCCCTGTGCTTACACCCAAGTCCGGAACCCCCCCCCCCCACCAATATCCCCTCCGGCAATGACTCATGCTCCCGGATGTCAATGCAATAGTTAAACTGTCTTTATCTTTCTATTCATATTAAAACGCCTATTTGAAACTTTTTACTGCATAATCGAGACACATAAAAAAAGTTGCAAAAAGTGTGTTTTTATAAAACCTTACCGCTCTTTGCAGCACCTCAAGACATAATTCAAAGAGTTAAAAAAAATGTATGTATTTTTTTATATAAAAACTGCTTTTTGATAGTATTTGAAATAAAAAGAATATTTGACAGCTTCTTAAAAAAAACTTAAAGAATGTACCGAAAATTGCAATTTTATGAAACTTTATCGTCCTTGCGACACCTCAGACGTGCTCCAATATTTTTCATTATTTTTTTTTTAATCTTATCTACACCAAAAGGCAACTTTTCCGCGCTATTACAAATTAAAAATCAAAACTTGTTTTTTTCGTTCCACCCTACGTACATAAGTATATGTATTGAAAATGCAAAGTTACTTAGTTTATACAATGTCAATGCTCTCCAAACAACAAATCCTTTGAAACATATTCATTGAAAAATTAACACAAAACTAAAGATACATAGCGACTAAACAACTCAAAGGTCTATTCACATCTAATCCCTTTTTGACACCTGTTCCTCCTAATAAAAGCATCTTCGCTCCAGTTCTTCTATTTGCTATTAGAGCACGTTTCATCGGATGGCTTGTAATTTTCAGAAGTCCTATAAAACAGCTAATAAATGTAATAATAAGAATGACTCATATAAGCAATACATCTTCTAAAGTTATGCAGGGTGTTGTGGAAATGAGTGCAAATATTTTAACCAGTGATAGAGCTCATCAAAGTGAACAACTTTTCTATTTATCGTTTTTCATGTATTCGCATATTTTTTGAATTATTTATCTCTCCTAAATTTGACGAGCCGCTTCTTAAGCAAATCTAAGTGAAAGGTGAACGACACAAAGTCTATATTAAGGCCCTGAACACAATTGGATTCCGTATCCGAGATTCGGTATGCGGGATACAGAATCTGAGTCTGTTCAGACACGGCGACTGAATCTCAGACGCGGGACGCGGGCCTTCAGTCACTTGCAGTGCCGTGCTGTGATGGACCTAGCATTGCTGTTCTTTGTTTCGTTCGAATTAGTCTAGATGTGCTGTATTTAAAGCCAGGGATTGGGCTCTACTAAGCTAATAAATTTTTCATTGTCAAATAATGTACGCTCTATGATCGTTGTATAGTAAAGAACGCCCTGCTTATTCGATTTAAATAGAAGTTGAAGAAAATCTGCTACGCCTATGATATGATGTCGTATGTTCTGGCTGGCAAAAGTAGGCGTGTCCAGGCCCTGGTACACGTGGACTCATATGCTCCATATGCTCCAATGGTAAATAGGTCTCCGAGATTCAGAATGTGTCGCCGGCGGCCGATTTTCCTTATCTGTCCATTTCGGCCGCAGGCTACACATTCTGTATCTCGGATACCGATTTACCATTGGAGCATATGGAGCATATTAGTCCAAGTGTACCAGGGCCTGGACACGGCTACTTTTGCCAGCCAGAACATATAATATCATATCATAGGCGTAGCAGAATTTCTTCAACTTCTATTTAAATCGAATAAGCAGGGCGTTCCTTACTATACAACGCTCATAGAGGGTACATTATTTGACAATGAAAAATTTATTAGCTTAGTTGAGCCCAATCTCTGACTTTAAATACAGCACTTCTAGACTAATTCGACAGAAACAAAGAACAGCAATGCTAGGTCCATAACAGCACGGCACTGCAAGTGACTGAAGGCCCGCGTCCCGCGTCTGAGATTCAGTCGCCGTGTCTGAACAGACTCAGATTCTGTATCCCGCATACCGAATCTCGGATACGGAATCCCCGTGTGTTCAGGGCCTAAGGTTTCATCAGAACCTATGCATTTTTTGTTGGTTTGCATATCAAAGAAATGTTTTTTGTGTTTTGTGCGTTTAAATTAAAATATTATTCCATAGGCGGGTATGCATTTTTAGTGTAAAACTATTTTGAATTTTAACTCAATTTTGAGGACGTTTTCGAAAAAATGATAAATAGAGAAGTTGTTCAGTTTAGCGAGTTCTATTACAGGTTAACACATTTGCACTCATTTCCATAACACCCTGTATTAAAAATTTGAATGTAATATCGAATTCAACGTCTTTATCTAATTCCAAATTAGTAATATTAAAGTGTACAAGATGCTGAAAAGGTTTAAAACTGTGGTACGTATTATTTATTAATGATCTGCTATGTAGTAGAACTTTGCAGTAACGTTTCGCGTGGCTTATAATAAACAATAATAATACAAACGAAGTTTGGTAAATTGCAACTTCTGTAAATTTTTTTAAAGATTTCAAAAGTTGCCTAACACATTTTTTATAGCTATTTGTATTAATAGGGCGGAAAATGTATCATTCCCTCCCGCGGATGTAGTTTAATTATTCAGTGTTATCGAGAACAGTACCTAATCAATTGTAATCACGCAAGGGAGTAAATGACATTTTAGTCCAGAGTTATACATATGACACTTTTATATTTTATGATGAGACTATCTCGTGTATTCAGTTACATTCAAAAATATTTAAATATGAAAATCAGGAGGCCAGTTGATTTATTATTAATTACATTGTTTTTCCGTCTCCAATGGCAGCGGGAGTCAATCTATTATATTCCCTACCACTGACATTGGAAAGGGATAAAATAAGTATTTTCCGACTAAGCTAACAACAAATGCTCAAGTTGCGCCAATTGAAACATTATGTAGTGTTCTTTACAAAATCTAAATAGAATTCTGCTGTCAAACAATGCTGCACCCTGTATGCTTAGGTAAGTTACATATTTTCATCATTCAGCCTCATGTTAGGCGTATTTAATAGTCGATTGTTCTACAAGTTAAGAAAAGTGAAAGTTTTTCAACATTTAATTTACGAGCAAAAAAAGCGAGTGGATTAATTTATCACGAACATGGAAAAATAATTTTTTTAACATATTCAGCGTGCAATTTTATCTAATACCATTACAAAATCTAGCCAAAATGACATTTCTTCATATTCGAAAAAAAAAATTTTTTGGAATCGGCAGTGAAGAACGTCGAAATCGACAAATAAAATACGAGAAATCGTCTAATGAAATACGAGAAATCGTCAGTGAAGTAATCCATTGGTTTACGACTTTTTGTAGGCGGCTGGGCGATAGGTAAACGTCAACCGACGTCAACATAACCTACAAAAGTTGGTTGAAATGTTGTAATTTCGCTATTTTTCGATTTAAAAAAACAATGTACCCGTCAGTATTGACCTATGTGGAAATTGATATAAATTTTATAAAATTGAACTTCCAAAATACTTCTAGTACATTCGTGGTCTACTCGACTGTATAGCTCCATAGAATATCCCAAAAAGAGCACACAATTTGAATTTTAGGAATTTACCAACTGTACGTGAAAGCATAGCATGTGCAACACGTGAGAGAAGTGTCATTCCGTTCTCCACGCGTTTTCAATCTTGGCTTCGCAAAACTACACTTTTCTCAACTTGTACAATATACTATTATTAAAGCTTCGTTACACACGTCAATGAATTATAAATAAACATTATTCTTAGGTCGGTTTTATTTATATACATAATTTATGTGTACATCAGTATGTGTATTTTTCATGAAAAGTTCTGTATTTCCCAAAAACCAAAATGCGCTCATAAAATTCCAAGTTATCTGGTATTATACAGGATGCACACAAAAATAATAATTAGGCTAACCTTCTTTCTAAAGATAACATACGTTTTACTTAGAATTGTTATTGAGAATAAAAAATTATGCATAATTATGAAACGGCGGCCTCCTGTAATCAAGGTTTTTCAGAACAATGCCTCACACAAATTCAATTCTGAGAAGCAACAGGTAGTTGGAAAATTACTTACACTACTTAATATAGAAACTATAATGACTGTTCTCTGAATCTCATTTTTTGGCAGTGGTCTATTATGATGTGTTTTATCGGACTTTTTCCACTGTCTAGGGTGTATGTGGCACGACGTTTCGGGAGTTTTGATCTACTCCCGTCTTCAGGTGTTCCTATACACCTAGACAGTGGAAAAAGTCCGATAAACACTATATTGACTTTCCAACGTACTTTTAATCTTAGGAACCAAACGTGATACTTGTAGTTTTTGTAGCCGTTCGAGAAACTTTAATGATTTTGATATTGAAAATAATCTCTTTAAGGCGGGTACTTTTTTTCGTCTACCATTTCCTAAAGGAGGCTATTATTTGACACATTCCATATGTCAAAAACATGTTGCATACTATGCAAAAATAACTATTTCCTATACAAGTGGGATAAGAGCATCATTAATATACGCGTGTGTAAGTTAAAAACGAGTGCGTGCACAAGTTATGTAATTGACATTTTTACAGAGACAAGCATTACAGAAAATAAGGCATTTCCTAACTGGTTTTATAAATTGTTATTGCAAATTTATTCTGTGTTTTATATAATTTTTTAGAATGGCGCCACCTTCTAAAAAAATTTAAAAAAAAACATTAGACGCCTTTATACAAACACCAAAACCACTGCCCTTCTTGTCAATCAGGATAAGATGGTAGAAATTCAAAATCTAGAGAAAGCAGATGATTTGTCAACAAATTGAACGGAATTTGTCACTGCATACACTTCTATTCCCGCTAATAATGGGGAGATTGAAAGTTGGTCGAACGACATCTGAGCTTATTTTGACTGCACTTATAGACTTCTTGGGAGTCTTTCTAATTCAAAGAAAACATTATTACTATTGGAAAACCATTACGTTCCTCGCAAAACGTGCGTATTTTCTTTCTCGGAAAAAAATTACATGTGAAAGTGATTAAAATACATTTTAATATTATTTATTTGGATAACTATACTTGGCTTCTCTATTCGTATATAAAACAAGGAGTTTTTTTGTCGGTTTTTCTTGAAGTGAAGCATGTTAAGTGGCTCAAGTCGTTTTTTAAAATGAAAAACAGCTGAATTTAGAGGTAACAAGTAAAATATAAAAAAAAACACATTAACAGCGCCATTCAAAGATTCTTACAAGGCCTTTTATTAAAGAAGAAAACGAAACTACTAAATTTGCTAATGTTCAGCATCATGTATATCAGTAATACCCAGAACCACCATTTTCCACTGGAAAGGTAGTTCACGAAAAACATACTTTTTTGGTAACGTTTTTCTTCATTCAATTTCAATTCTCTTACAGCAGCCGTCTGAAATTCAGCATTTTTTTTTGTATAAAATCCTTGATATTTATTTCCAAAAGAACTGACATTAGACCCATGCAACTTGATATAGCATTATTGGTATTTCAATGCAAAACTGTCAAGTTGCGTAAATATAGCACATACAATTTAAAAAAAAGTAAGTTTGATTCGCCATACTTTTTTGAGCCACCCTGAACAATCAAAGCTATTTTAGTAATATGCACCACCGTCGTACTTACAACTTTTATATACACAATATTTATGTAACTGTCATAGTTTTAGAAATATCTTTAACCCCCCCCCCCCTCTTCGTTGCCAGACCATGTATATAGTTTACCTTTATTTTAGTATAGCTACAATGGTTTATTGTTCCTTCTTTTAAATAGTGTAAAGTTTACTTCTTTTTTGTTATTTTTGTATAGCCTATACAGCTAAAATAGCGGTTCAAAATTCCTTTTTTACTTACTTTTACAATAAAGGAAGTATTGGATTCACCCCAAAAAATTCGAAATTAAGTTTTCAAATGATCTTCATGTTTTAGAGTCCCCTGAACCCAAAAAACATGTTTTTGTTCATTGGTCTGTCTGTCTGTGTGCCTGTGAACAGAATATAATAAAAACGAAAAAAGGCATGGCGTTGAAACTTCATATATAAGTTTTGTTTATTATCTAGATGAGACAGCAAGCTTTTCAAGAAAATCGCATAACCGGAAGTATGGTATTTACTCTTGTAATTTTTTAGTTTTTTTCGATTTAAAAAAAACGGATGTAACGATTTTTTAACTTTACAGTTTTATTACATTTTTAAGTGTATTGATGTGAGATATGTGATTTTCCAGTTGAATACCTCTAAAATGGATTTCTTTTGTTTTTTTCTTATTTTTTTTATTAGTTCCGGGTATATGATTACTTTTCTTAATTCAGCTTAAAACTTTAGAGAAAATTGGTCTCTTGAACTAACACCCTATTTTGTACGGTTTCTGTAGAATTTGTAATTTTTGAAAATTTTTGACGAATGATTAGAAATTAAAAATCATGTTTTTGGGTAATTATAAGATTACTGTAAAAGGAAGTTGTGTGTGTGTATCACACCAGATTTTTATTTTAAGTATAGTGTTAATTTAACCCATAGTAGTAGGCATTACCTACCTAAACTTTTAGTTTAGCCTTACTGTTAAATCTACAAAAATAAAAAAAATAGTTGACCCCCCCCCCCCCCCCCCGGGCAGAAAGTTTCTGGATCCGCCTATGACTCGGTATTGGATGTTTCTTCAGGTCCCGATCACCTCGTGCCATCACTAGATACATAAATTAAAATAGTTCTTCTTATCTTTACACCTCTAAGATTAGTGCCGAACAAAAATTAAAATTTGCGAAAATTGAGCTGAATGCTGAATACCGGATCGATATTTACCGATTTCTCGGAATCGCCCTGCACTCGAAATTATGTCTGGAGTAGTATTTCATCCACGCAGAATACCATTACTGCACGCATTTATACGGATAACTTGCCTCGAAAATCGAGCTACAAGCTACGAAAATATTAAAAATATGATACCAACATTTGCATTAACATTTGTTTCAAACAAACATATTGTAAGTTAACAAATTTTGGAAGACGGCAACGGTGTTAAATTGTTAAACTTGTATGTAGAAACATCATAACTACCCCACGAAAAGTGCATAAATTCTCCAATTTTAAAAATTAATACCATATTTTTGCAGGAATAAATTTCAAATGTTATGTATACGCCGTCTAGATACACCTTTCAAGCAACGCTGCTAAGAATATCAGAGCTATTATGAGAACAGAAACGATGCTGTTGTAATATTTTAGACCACGAAAATGACCATTTTTTGGCAGCTTTAAAACAGCCTTAATTGGTTTATTATAACCTAAGGAATCTATGACCAATCGGTGTCCCATTCTGTTTGGGACGCCGTATAATTGTTACCCTTGAATTTATTTATTTACATCTTACATCAAAACAAACTAAAAACTTTTGGTTTTGGTGAACGGTGCATGTAGCTACAAGATATAATTATCGAAAACTTTCAAGAGTGATAAAGTATGTAGTTACTATAGTTAACAAAACATAAAAATTAAGCATTTTTAGATTACGATTACGAATCGAACCGACACTACTTAATGATAGTTACAACTTTCAAGAAAGTTCTACTAAATGCAACGACATTCCAATAATTTCTATTGAAAGTAATTGATGTACAATTATAATCACTAGGTAATTGGCAATTGAACTACTATTTCGTGTAAGTAATTGAATCTGTGGTAATTAAATTACTTCATTGGGTGGTAATTTGTAATTAGTAATTAATTACTTTTTAAAAGTAATTTGGCCCAGCTATGCCTAAGATTTAGTGACATTTGCCATTTTTTATCCAACAATGATCTTGTTTTATCTCTCATGTATTGAAATTTAAATAGGTTACCAAAGAATTTAGTATCATTATCGAAGGAAACTATTTTTGACAAAACTGCAGTGTTAAAGTCAACCATATAAATTGAAAACAGTAAGAAACCCAGTATTAAGCGTTGGAGAACATCGTTGAGGAATTTACATGAAATAGATAGCCAATCTACAGTTTGAATTTGTAACTTTCTGCCAGAAAGTCTCTTACCTCTTTCCTTGAATTCCAAAGTAGTCTAATTTAGAAAGTAGTTTTTCGTGTGGAATGCAGTCGAACGCATTTTTATAATCCAAATATATCACTTCTATGGAGTGGTTTACATTTGTTGCTTCAGTCTATTCGTTGAGGTATACTATAACTTAATTGTTTTGGCATGAATCCATGTTAAGTATTTAGTATTAGCTTAAAATTTATGAGCAAATACCACATGTTCCTTACTATTACTTTTTCTAAGCATTTACGAGTAATGGAAATTAGTGGAATGGGCTTGTAGTTCAATGCTAGTATTTATCCGCTTTTTATAGAAAAGTGTAACCTGCACCTTTTTCATTGATGTCCCATGATGTCTGCCAAACTAAGAACGAGATAATCGGCGCAGATTTTTAGCGATTGTGGAGGAATACCATGTGGCCGTGGTGCAGTGTTGGTGGGTAATTCAATTACATGAGTTTTTAAATATAGTTGACGGTTATAACTGAAACGCTAGTTATTACCTTGGTTGATCAGCGAATATATTCTATTTTAGGTTTGGCCAAGTTGACGTCTTCTACAAGCGAATTAGAAAATTGGTTTGCAAAAGGTGTTACCACTATTAACATCGATGATCGCTATAGGAATGCCCACTTTTGACGATATTTTACTTCTTCTGGATATCTTTCAGAGATAAACTTAGTTCGTCTCTCAATTCGCTATATTTTCGACTA
>CALNHX010012228.1:0-26544 GCA_940337035.1 Agriotes lineatus
TCCAGATGGGCGGTGGCACTCGCACCAGCATCGATATTGTCGCTACGCTCCTGGCATGTGGCAGAGACGAAAGGCTGCAACGTCCTACATAATCCCCTGCATTAAACGTGGGTGAAATGTGTCAAATGACCCCTTGGCAATTACACGGATATCAGCGTGGCCGTTGGATGAGTCACTCAGGTGAAGAATCCCGCCTCACATATGGCGGAGAAAATAGGCTTCAACAGCCTCCCTAAGAACTGATGACCACAACAAACCTGCGAACGGACATCGCCATGCAACACGAGTGCTCAAAACCTTTGCCAAGAGCCGTCTGCCCTAAAAACGAGCAACAGAAAGACGCTCGTGACCCCAACTGTCGTCTCGCGCGATTAGCTCCGACCAATAAGACTCAAGGTCTCCGCGTATAACACCGCAGCTGTCTCGGTGCGAAAGAAATCGACAACTGTTATCTCCCTTGCTCCCACTGAATATGCTTCTTGAAAAATATTAAAACGAACGCTGTAATTAGCGCCCAGACAGATAGCTGCCAAATGCGACGGTATACAGTTTTGCGCAAAAGCTAAGCTGACAAGCGAAACCTAAACTCACGCTCGGGTCAAGATCTTTGCGTGATGCGGAAAGCTACTGTATAAAAAATACTATAATGCCGAAACGGGTCTGAAATACAGGCGGACTCGCCAATTTGGTACCAAAACTACTCTAAATGGTTATGTAGTTAATTGAATTACGGAAAGACTATAAAATGGCCTGACAGCATGTTCGAATGTTACCATTAGATCTTCCAACATTACAAAAAAATTCTGTTGCACTTTATTCATAGTATGTTTACTTAAACAGCGTTGTCTCAATTTTGCTAAAGAAGTAAATTTTATTTTACCGATTCTGAGAGAATAGAGCTGAGTACTCAAAAACGATTTGTACTTCAGTGACGCAAAATTGTGTCACGTAGAACAGTGTGTCCAACATTAAAAAAATAAATCATGTCCTCCTATTATGCCAAAACAATGTGAACGTAGTATATACCGCTATGTTATTAACAGGTCACAAATTATTACAGCCTTTTAAGGTCAAACATTTTAATTTTGTTAGCAAATAGTACTAGGTTAAAACGATATGTTTCAAATTAAATAATGCATAAAAATACTGCTGCCGTATGACTCAATGTGAAAGGGTTATAACATTAATTTAAACATCAGTGTTCATAAACAAATACAATTTAATATTTCATAGCAACGCCAAAGGGTTACATTTTCACAACTAATACATAATAATGCAAATATAGTCTCAAATGAATCCATTAAACGAGCATTCGATTACACCAAAATTATAAATGGGCATAGTGCAGACAGAATGTGCGAAACACCTGTTAAATACTGCGACAAGTGTATTTTCGATAAACGGAGCAATGCGGAGTGTGTGTGCGGTAATCCCACGTCGACAGTTGGCTGTACGAGCCATCTGTAGACGGAATGAAACATTCTTCAGGCACAGCAGGGAGCGCAGGACCTGGACGACTTGAGAAACTAGTTCCGAACGCTCGGATGCAAACGGCAGGCCATATGAGGATGTTGGGCGTGGATTGAATTGCGACCACATGGAGCAGGCCCAAACAAGGGCAAAATTTCCTGAAAAACAATAGCCACATGTAAAAGCCAGGAACACCAACAACGGCAGCCATACCTGTATCAACAGCTGGATTAAACTGGGATATCAACGCCAGGGATGAACAAGGCCTGATTGCCGGTGCCATTAGCAATCCTCCGAATGAATATAACAGGATCACCAGGTGCATTTGCTCGTCAGGAATCCAAATGCATCTGAAAAGGGGTGCTTGTTAACAGTCCTTTTGACAACAAGATATGGTCCAAAAGGTGTGCCAAGGGCGTATAGTAATTAGGGCGATCTGTACATAGAATTAAGTTAGCTATTACTATAGATTTAAGCTTGTTGTAATTAGTTTCTAGGTTATTTTTTCCCGCGTTATTTTTGTTGGCGTCGCTTGCATAAAAGCGCGCCAAATTCCAGAATGGTCACATATTGAAATGGTTTTTAGCCGGTACACAACTCTGCTTGCAGATTCAATAATTAAAGCAAGTCAATAAAAGCACAGAGCTGGGGCAAGCAGGCATCTGCAAGAAGCCACATTAGAAATTTGAATTCATGATTACATCGGTCAAGCATTGCCAATATTAAATGAAATTACTTTAGAATGAATGGCAATAAGGCAAAGCTCAAATCGTAAATTAGATTCACAGTTTTATCAATTAACGTAAATTAAGAGGTTGGTGCAATGTAAAGCCAATAAATAATTCAACAAATCTATCACCAAAGGGATTTATTGCGTGCAGGTTAATTAAATTTGCATATCATTTTAATTAAATAAGTACAGTTCTATGAACTTTTTAAATAAAGGTAAAAAGGACAGAATGTTCAGTACAGTGCAAAAAGAGAGCACAATACTAGATCGAATAAGGCTAGAAGAAAAGGGAGCAGTGATATTTGAAGATTGGTGAAATTCAGACAGAGTTTTATAAAACTGCAAGAAAATAGTACAGGAAATGGACAAGATTTGTGTTTATAAAAATAAGTCAGTGTAATGACACAAGTGAACAGACAATTAAAATAAAACTTTGTGAGTGGCGCTAGAACTTAGATAAATTGCAAACATGAACAAACAATAATTTAGATTATAAGTAATTGCATTGTATTCAGTTAACAGCCGTTTTTATGTAGCCAGATAGGCAATTGTTGTTAACGAACAAAAAAAGAAACAATTGAAATAAATTAATTCCACACAAGCCAATTTGTGTCCCCAATTTATTTAACTTTTAAACCATTTACCATAAAAATAAATAAAAAAATAATTATACCGGCGTGATCAGCAGTTTACAGTGCACATGTGAGAGTGTGGGTAAAAAAATCCAATACATAAAAAAATATTATCTCCGGTGACCGCTTCCGACAAGATTGGCAGCTTCGCCCGGTATGTACGAGGCCAGCACAGCAGTTGCAGCATCCCGGGGGTTCAGCATCCAGCCGCAAGCATCAGGAGAAGCTGTCCGAGGAAGTTGCCGCAGCCTAAGAAAGGTCAGGTTAGTGGTGCCAAGCAAATAAGCGTGCTAGAGCTACGAAATTTACCATGAGAGGAAGCCGATCCCAGTATTACAATACGTCAAAATAGAGCAGGAGTTCCAGAAATTGTGAAAATATAAGTTGAGGTTATGTTAGGGACGCGTTAAAAACATCTGAATTGCGAAGGAAGCCGCCAACGATCTAAAACAAAACACGATTAGGAACGCTTAATAAAGCGCGAGATTTGAATTACCTGTTAATTTGTTCATGGATTTGCTTTTAAATTCACTATAATCACACAGAAATGAACTGCACATGGAATCGATTTGCTGATAGATATTATTGACAGCGCGGTGAGTCTGCGTGTTTGCTACTTCTGAATTTCATAGCCCAGTGGCGTAACACAGGGATTTTTATTTTGAACAAAGGGGTGAACCTAACCAGATTTTGCTCCAATGGCCAAAAATTGCATCATGTGACGTGTGGTGATCCAATTAGGATTAGCCCAGGGCTAGGGGTGTTTTCAACCCGCCAAGGGGATATATAAGCTTTTTCGTGGCCTTTAAATGAGGCTGTTCTGTTTTAACTCGATTAACTTGTGTTGTTGTTGAAAATTGACGAGATTAGCGTAGCAAATAAAGAAGTTGTTTGTCTAAGTGTTGAGTTTTATTCTACGCGAGTGATATTAAGTCAGCTTACCTGGGAAAACAAGCGTATGAAGCTCCTAGGTAGACGAAGCACGAGTCGAACGGTGCACATGTAAACCGCCATCACTTCAACCCTTCTACTTGTACTTGTACTTGTACCTGTTGCTGTCTGCATCGGGTGTCGGCAATTTCCGGCTGTGGAGAAAACTGCTAGCGATGCCGCTGTAATTGAGGGAGAGCAGGACTGGGCTTCATAGTTGGTAACGTTCTGTAAATTATTCTAGCACTGCATGAATTAAGAGCCCGCAAATTTTGGTTTGAATGCCGTTACACACGTGTATGAGAGTAAGATTACATCAAAGCAATCATCCCTTTGACCATTAACCCTAGGAATCCGCGGCGAGATTAAATTGTAATATATAAAAAAACAAGTTTTGTGTGTAAATTTCTATAACCCTGAGAATATTTTCATTTCAAATTGAGTCACATGCAGATTATTTAGTAAACAAATAAGAGCTGTTTGTGATATCCCAATGTTGCGCTTCGTAAGCTAAAAAAATTGCAGGTAATGTGTAAAATTCACTTAGGCATTCTCTTATGTGCAAGGGCTTAAAAAGCAATTAATTAATTAGCAGGGGGTTTGTACTGACGGGATAACACGGCAATACATTAATTTGTCTGAAAAATCTTTATAACTTCTCGTATTGTGGGTATTTTTTACTTCTCACTGAAAATAATGTAAGAATTACAGTATCCAATAATATTTTCTCATAAACAATTTCAAATTTTAGTAACGAATCTGGAGTGGCACTAGAAGCAATGCTCAGTTTTTCCAAGTTATTAAAGACAGCCCAACAGCACCACCTAAACTCTTGCCAAGTTACTGCTGCCATGAGAATCAAACCTTTGTTTGAGCAAGAGGATGGCTTGCTTCGAGAAGCAGCTTTTCGCCTGTTGGGAGACTTAGCCTCATCCATAAACCATGACAAACGTTCGGAAGCTTTCCGAGAGCAAGTATGTGGAAGCCTTATTACATTGTTGCTCCATCTGTGTGATGACAATAGTGATGTTGTTAAGGTGTGTTGGAAGGTACATTTTGTAGAGCATCGTGCTAATATTGCATTTTTAGGCATGCAAATATTCGCTACGTAAAGTTGCACCATTTCTTGATAGTATCGAAGTTAACAACATGATTCAGGATCATCTATTGGAGGAAGGAAATCTCCATTATTCAGATTTTATTGTCGATTTGCTGAAGATAATGGTTTGTTACTTAATAAACTAAATTTCTTTTTATAATGATTTTTCATGTTGCAGGCCAAAGAACTTGTGGAGCTATTTCCTTTATTCTTAATGACTTGCGTGTCGTATTTTAAAAGCCCTTGGGTAGAAATTCGAGGTTATGCAGCTTTATTGACGGGCCTTCTTTACTCACATCTTGATATTGAGAGCCGGACGGAAGTGTCGTTTGATACAGTGTGCTATAAGTTGTTGCAGCTGTTGAAAGATGACAGTCCTCAAGTTCGAACACGTGCAGTGCAGGCTACTGCTTATTTGTTTGTTACATAGCAATTCCGAAGTTTCTCAGATATTTATAAGATTTAAGGGCAATTCTGATATATCATATACTTCCAAACCAGCATTGCACCCCTCTTCTGTAAAATTTTAAGAAACTCCTACAATTTATATGGAAATTTCAAAAATCCTTCAGGATTTTTTTTAATATATACCAATAAGGCAATTTTGGTAATTCTGTTGTAAAAATTTACCTATTTTAGTACTTTTCGCTAAAAATTAATGTAACCTAAATATTTATTTATGCATATTTTGCAAATATATTAACTGTATCAAATTTAACTTTGATGCCGTACAATATAATGCATTTCACTTCAAAGTAAAGCGGTGGAAAGAAGAAAAAATATAAGTGACATAGAGCGCGTTCAGGGGATACAACAGTTGATTTAAACCACAAACATGTTTTTGGTGTGGTGGAAGTAAACATCGTAAAAGCGCCTGAACTTGTAGCGTTTAGCGATGCACATTCACGTGGCTACCTCTAGTCGTGACATAACATAATTTGGCCAAGTAAGGTTATGTTATGTGTCCCTGGTATTGAAAATAAACAAAAACTGAACAAATGAATAATATGCTATTAAACGAAGTATTTGAAGATAGTATAAACTGGAACGCTTTTCAGATCTTTGAGTTAATAAATGTTTAATTCACATGGCGTATATATGTTTTTATTCAATTTTGACGAAATATTAAAATATTCAAATTAAGATATCAATTTGTCCATTCATCGTCGATTTGATCTAAATTTTAGTAATTATATATTACACACTACAAAGAGAAAGAATAATTGAATGTAAATATTTGCAGAAATAATAAAAATATGTTGTTCTTTATTGAAACTTTTTTAATTCTCTAGTGAATTAAACTTTTTTACTTCTCAAGTGAATTAAAACACTTTTATTTCACTTGTGAATCGTAGACTGTTTATGAAGGTTGCTATGGAGTTAATAATGTCAATTTAAACTGTCACAATTAAATAAAGACAATTAACTTGGGGTTACTCAGGTTTCGAGTGTTTTAATTTTTATTAACTGCACGCGAAATGACGCAGTCGCGTTCAAAGCAGTTGCAAAATTTTAGGTTAGAATACTTCGTTTACTAAAAAGTCAACACAGAATTTTTCTGGTGCCAATGTTAAGCAACAGTTGGACTAACCAAAACTCAACAAGAACCGTTCAATGGAACCAACAAGTCACCATACTCAACTGCTGTGTCACCTGAACGCGCCCATAGTCTTTATTGACATCCTGTTTTTCTTCTTCTTCTTTCTCTGATTATAGGCCAGTGGCCTGTTATAACCACAAAGTGATTTGTAAAAATATAGTAGAACTTAGATATAATGAAGTTGAAAATGTTCATTAAGCTTAGGTCACACGGTCACTTTGTTGAATCAAATTTGTTTGTCAAACTTCAATGATGACGTATTTGTGACATCACCAATCGTGATTGTCAAACATCTCTAAAATAGGACTTGCTCTAATTTCCATGCAACTGTTTGACGTGATTCTGCAGTGCGTCAGTTCTTGATCATGTCATCATAACTACTTACCGGTCCATACTTTCCTCGATTTTCATTGTTTCTTATAATACAATGCTAGACCTAAACCTACTAATGAAAGGATAATGACTTGTTCTTCCACTTTTTCGCAAAAATACACATTAACAATTAACAACTAGCTCCTAGAAAGCATATCGTAACCTCACTAATAACAACTGATTCAAACAGTTGCATACAGCAAGTTTGATGATGTAACAAATATGACGCAACAAAGTGACCGTGTGACCTATGCTTTATAAATGAGCATTTGCTATTAAAAGTCAAAATTTAAAAACTTTATTCAACATTTATTTCTTCTTATCGTTCCTTATCTGTTTCGGACGTTGGCGATTAACATGACAATTTTAACTTTATCGGTAGCTATTTTAAATAGTTCTACAGAACCATTTTCTCAAGTTTACAACCACGAATGTCTTCGTAGCCTTCTTCTACCCTCTACCGTGCTTTACAATATCAGTTGCAATGTGTGCTATTTATCGTTCCTCATCATGTACAAAATATAGCAGCTTTCTTTGTTTAATAGTAAGCGCAACCTCCTTTTCCTTCCGCATTCTTCTCAATACCTTCTCGTTGGTAATGTGGTCTGTCCATGACATGCGACGAATGCGGCGATAAACCCACATTGAAAAAATATTCCAGAGTGAATGTTGAATAACGTAGGTGAAAGTACACATCCCTGGCATACCGCCTTCTGGATATCTATAGCATCCGTTAAGCTGCCTTGAATCTTGACTTTTGCTGTTTGTCTCCAATACCGATGCGATATCACCCTAATATCGCAAAACAAACACCTAACGGACTCAGAAGCGACACTCGCGGCGGCGCCGAGTAGCCAATTTCAGCTATGGCGGCCATATTGAAAGAGAGTTGATCAAGAATAATATGTTGGTGACACTGTAAGTCTATGTCAAATTTGAGGTTAGGTTAGGTTTTGCGTACATTTTGACACAGATTCGTTAACATTTTAACAAGTTCTGGATCAGTATCACACATTAGTTGTAGCATTTCTCCATGTACAATATCTAGACCTGGCAATTTGTTTTGTTTTAGGGAATATATAACGTTTTCTATTTTATCTTTAGTTATTTACCGTTTAGACTCCCATATGGGTAACGTTTCTAAATCAGGCCGGTGTTCTTGAAACAATTGTTCTATATATGCTCTCCACGTTTCTAGTTTATTTCCAGTCTCCATTATAAGGTGTCCGTTTATACATTTTTTTTTTTAAATTGAATTGCAGCAGGCCCTGGATAGCCTGAATCAGTTGGCAGTACTGAAGTGTATTGTCAGTGTATGTCAAATTCAAGATTTGCAAGTGAAGTTTTGCATCAGTGTGTGTCAAATGACAAACAAAACCTAACCTACTAACCATGAAGTAAGAGGGAAAGAGAACTATCGCCATGCTACAGAATCTGCAATGATATTTACGGCTCTTTAATAGTACAGTATCAATCACTTGCTGCGCTAGTTTTCTCGCCGGGTCCTCGATCCGTCAGGTGATCGTGGCATATGATCGCTGCGGCAAATCACAACGTAAACCAGATGTAAACAAACCCCCACCCTGCCGCCAACTGATCCGGCATGGAACATTTGCACTGCGAGTGGCAGAATACAGTACTACTAAAGAGCCGCAAATATCAACACAGGTTTTGGCGAGCAGCCAACATGTAGATTGGTCCCTGCTACTAACCTCGAATTTGATATACACTGACAATGCACTTCAGTGCTGCCAACTGATTCAGGCTATGCAGGGCCTGCTGCAATTCAGTTTTTAAAATTCACTGTGTCAATTAAAGTGTGCCTACGTTGTTAATTTGTGTGTCCAGTCATTTCTTTTATCATTTAATAGACGTTAAAATTATCACGTTTCTCATTTAATTCTTCTATCTCCCTGCATCTTTGGGACTTGCACGCCTCTTTCCCCTCTTTCATTTTTCATCTTATTGTCACATTTAGTTCATGATATTCATTTCGTTGGTTTTTACTAACATCTGTATTCCACGAGATTCATAATCTTGTCCGTCATTCAATCCTTTTTTTAAATTTATTTACATAAGATTAAATAATAGACATAAAGGAATGTAATATTAAATTATATCAAAAGTATATGATAGGAAAAGGTGTTTATATTATAAAATAAGTAGATATTTCATTCATTGTTCGAAATTCCGTTAATATTATAGGTGGTTCTTCATTTTCAATCTAATCTTTGTATTTCATCAACTTCTGGGGATTCCAATTTGTGATGAAAGCAATTTTTGTTTTTATGAGTGATGGTAGATGCACAACGACGAAGCCAGAGTGTATCAATCAAAGGTGTACAAAAATGCCTTTCATACGTGTTGTACATGTTGTTTTTTTGCATAGTGATGCCTCGTAACTCGAAATTTAGTCTAATGAAGCATTTATACGAACAAGAATTTCTGGTACAATTAAAAGTAAATTGTCAGGCCGTTTACACGAACAAGTTTTTCTTGTAAATTCACTTGCAGCTGGCTGTCACGCAGTCATACCAATCTCAATCTATTTAAAATTAAAATGAAATAGAAACATAACCTCAAAAAATAGGTCTATCCTAGTATTTTTTTGGTACTAAATGGATACAGTGAGCATTAGAAGTAATAAGCATAAGTATTGCAAAATACAGAATAGGGTTTAGTTAAACTGTCTATTAATATTAGGACAACAATTAAAACGTGTAATACTGCTTGGAGTAATTGTATCTACTGCTGCTGCAATTAATAGCAAAAAGAAACGAAAATGGATAGAACGAAGATCTATGAATAACTTTGGTTCAGTATCGCTAGTACACTGCCGCATTTTTAACATAAATATGTTTTCGAGACAAGAACAAACCGTCAAATCACGTGTTTATTAGTGCAACGTGAAGAGGTTATATTTATGAATTGGCGCCTACAAAATGCAGGTTGGTATTACGAATTTGCAAAAAATACGGTTGCGCAAATAGGAACTTTTAACGAAAACTTGTAGAAAGTAGTGCCTGTTCCAGTTTGCCGGTAAAAGGTTTTTTGTAGGAACAACTTGTAAAACATTGTCTTTTTCTAATACACGTGGCTGTTAGACAGAGAGAACTTGTAACGTCACTGTACCACAAATTTTTGTTTGTGTAAATGGCGCTTAAAAGTACTTCAGAATTAACAACTGTCAAATTTAAAATTCACAATTTTAATAAAATAGGTAAAAAGTATTTCACTATGAAATGTAACATATTTTGAAATAGATGCACTAGCAACATTTTTTTTAAAGCACTTGACCTGTTTTTTAGACACCCGTTATCTGTAGCGCCATTAAAACCAGCATGAGGGAAACAGTTTGTGATCGTCTTTGGGGTTATACTTTGCCAAGCTATATTTATCATGGTTATAGCATCTATATAAACACCGTTTACGTTCTTTTGGCATAATATGAGGCCATGGAAATTTGACATTTAAGTTGGCAGTAAAGCTGTCTGTTTAATTAGGTTATGTTTTTCTAAGTTTGAGGTTAGACGTAGCGTCAATGTCTAGTGCATTGTTGTCAGTTTTACTAGTTTTCAATAGAAACATCCTTACACATTTTTAATTTAATTTAACACGAGCCTTGCCCAAAGCAGGTATATCTCGATGAATCACCCAATTTTGATATGTTTTAGCAGACTATGTTATTGGTTCTGCATGGTCGATGAGGTAGTCATTCGTGATCTAATTCGTTATGCCCAATCATTTGCTATAAATGTGTTAGTTATCATTATAACCAAACCTAAATACACTTACAGCCGTATTCATAGTCGTTCGCCAGCGACTCGCCGGCGAGTCGCCGGAGTTTCGTTATAAATAGTATGTTGGCGGCACTGTACGTCTATGTCAAATTCGAGGTTAGCAGGTTAGATTTTGTGTCAATTTCTGTCAAAACTGACGGAAAACCTAACCTGATAACCTCGAATTTGACATAGACGTACAGTGCCGCCAACATACTATTCATAACGAACCTCCGGCGACTCGCTGGCCAACGACTATGAATACGGCTGTTAGTGTGGAGTTTTGATCGGGACTCATTTTTGTACATTATATCAGAGTTCTACTATAGTATCAGTAAGTAATTCTAAATACCAATTGCATGTGTGCTACTATATAACTAACAACAGATCAATAAAAAAACCAATTAGGGCAGGCTGTGATATGCGTTATACGTTTGACAGTACTGAAGTGTATTGTCAATCTATGTCAAATTCGAGATTTGCAGGTTAAGTTTTATGTCAGTCTGTGTCAAACAACAAACAAAACCTAACCTACTAATCTCGAATTTGACATAGACTGACAATACACTACAGTACTGCCAAACGTATAACACATATCACAACCTGCTTCAATTGGTATTTTATTGATCTCTTGTTATAACTGACATAAGCGTGACATTTATTCTTATTCTGTTTCTATATTGCCTTGCACATGTTTTGCCATTTTTGCATGCTGTAAACTTGCCATATACAACACGTTTTAATAGTTTTCATATCGTCTTACACATATTATTGTAAGATATACATAAGACATCAAAACATTCATTGTTTTATAAGAAAAATGTGTATTGTTGTAAATAGTTGAAAACTTCAAAAGCAATAGAAACAAAATAGAGTAACGTATTCAGCTTGAATGCGTTATAAACCATAACAATTCACGTACAGTAGCTCCAAGGAATTTGTTAAAATTTTACAAAATAGGTCACTATGTGCTTTTTTATCTGAAGCTAGAAGTATTAGTCGTTTTGTAACTTGTTTTTATTTTATATAGACTTGATCGTACAAAAGTTACGCTTGTAGATAACACAATAGACTTTTCGTAATTGTTAGATTATGCTAGTGATTTATTATGTTATGCTGTTCGAATTTGTTACATTCCTAGTCAGTTTAAGATACATTTTAACAAAATTATAATCGATGATATGTATTTTAATACAATTACAAATAAATAATTTCCAGCAGTTTTATAAATTTTTGTCGTCAGCGTAACGCTGAGTAATGGCTTGAGCTGCAGATAAGAAAGGATGCGTTACTGGAAGTTCAGTTTTTGAAAGTGGAACTCCTTGGGAAAGTCTTGGTTTGTATCCAGTGTAACCGGGCATAGGATAGTCATGTGCCAGCCTTAGTTTGTCTTTTTGAATAAGACTTGCGATTTCATCTTTCACTTCCTGTGGGACGAGTCCTTTATAGGGATTAACACATGCACCGCATCTGAAATTAAGCGAATTATGTAATGAATACAGTTATGCTATCATTGCTAACATTTAGCAAAGTTAATGGAATATCATTGTTGATATACCGGGTGACTATAAATGATTGTGATTTTTTTTTTAGGTTGGCACTGTTTATGTTGGTGGCACTGTAAGTCTATGTCAAATTCGAGGTTAGCAGGTTAGGTTTTGCGTCAGTTTTGACATAGACTGGCGCAAAACCTAACCTGCGAACATTGAATTTGAAATTATTCTGTTTTCATTTTTACAAAAATGTCAGAAACTACAGTAACTAAAAATTAAGTTTTATGAGCTTAAGATCATTTGCATTTATAAATTATAACTGGATGCATCCATTATGTTAATTCTGTTAAACTCGTACTATACAATTCTGAAAGAAAAATAGAAAATGTTTTATGAAGTCACAGCTAGGGTTTCCAAGCCCCGTGTTTTTGGGACCTACGAGCTAAACTGCAAGTACCTGGACTAGTCCCAAAGATCCCGAAAGGGAAATAGCGTTACAGTAAAATTTCCGAATACGAATTCCAAAGAAAAACAATTGTTTTAAATTAAATAAAGTATTTCTGTGCTATTGTGAGCTGCGTTGGAGCATCGTCTATAACTTCATTACTTTCTTCTGGTACTAAAAATGTATGTTGGTCTTACTCTTTTGCTTTTGCGTGAACTACAAAATTCTTAAGTAATCATTTTGTCGAGCCGCCTTTGGTTATGATAATTTTATTGGGACAAACTTTATATTTCGTGAATTATTTATCTTTCGATATATACAAGTGTTGCTATATCGACTTCAAATCATTTTTTTATATAGAATGACGATAGGTTGGGAATCGGAATTCGTTCTAATTCTACGCTATAGCACAAAATAACAAACACCTTTAAAACCTAAAAATATAAATTAGTCAGCTTCTTCGCACATAGCTTTAAAAGTCTACAAATTTAGTTACCTTGCCGTTACTACGTATGCAAATGACTACGTGTAAAATATATCTAAATCCAACAAAAGAAACAAAAAAAAATAAATAAACGAACACTTGTAAGTACGCCTGAAACAACACACATGTTTAATTCTAACCGACTGAAAACAATACCTCTCCTGGCTACGCAAAACGCAAATAATGTAGAATGTGCAAAAGGCATGAGTAAAACACCGGATGCCGATGGATACCCGTCCTAATTCTCTGATATCGAATATATGCACGAATATCGACATGGTCCCGGGACTTCGCCTGTGCTGGCTGTAGTCCCGGGACTCGATTTTTTTGGTAGAATCCCGGGACTGGAAACCCTAATCACAGCGAAAATGTTTATTTAAACTTCTCTTCTCAATACTAAAGCAGAAGTTTTGATTGCAACTTAACAAGATGTATTTTACAACTGGATTGTGTTACAGTGGAGTTACATAGTTACATACCATCAACTGATTAATGATAAAGCTTCATTTGCCAATCAAAGTGTAAATATAAAGTCAAAACGTTTTTATGGAAAAGAAAATTCTGAACTTGATGTTGAATTATGAACTGTATTCGTCTAAAAATTTTGTTCTAATTTTTAAACTCTTAGAAATAATTACAACTAGTACTTTATACAGAGTGTTTCAGAAATAACTACCATAAATTGAAAGGGTGGTAGATTTTCGCAAAAACCTTCTCCTTTCACCTTTCACCCTACAGGGGATAAAGATATTGATTTCAAAATAAGTAATAGTAAAGTTCTTTTTTTTTTGCTATAATACCTGTCAAACTGTTGTAAGGTTGGCAAAATTGACATTGAATTTTGTTGGATGATGTTTTGAGCCTTGTCTACCCGTCGCGCAAAAATTTAAAAAGTCAACACAAAGGCAGCATGAGACTAATAAATATTTCATTATTCCTGATCAGTAATAGACAATGAATACAAGAAAAAACGCAATTTACCTATTGAACAAAAAATAGAAGCAAGCGGTACTACGGTGCAAACAAGAATTTATAAATCTTAATCGTAATCTCTCAGAACAAAAAACAATTATTCGCCTTTGCAGAACATTCTAGGTTGTAATTTAACTAATTTGCTTTCCCCAATTTCAAAATTAATTATTTTAGGTTACTGAAACTGATTTATAATATATATCGGGTTAAGGAAAATTTGCAGGACGCACGAACAGGAAAAAAAAGAGAAGGGTATGGTTTAACGATCTTTATTCAAGAGAAGAGGTAGGAGGGGAAATTTTTCAAAATTTAATGAGCGGGAAACATTTTGGCCTAAATGAACTTATACATTTTGCCAATACAGAACTTGCTTTCACTGTTTTGCGAAGTTTATTGTATGTTATAATACGAGACATGGATTCTAGATATAAAAAATTAACAGTCGAAAAATTTTAATGGGAAGAAAACATGTCATCATGGCAAAAATAAAATTTCTGAGGCGTTATCTGCAATTAAAAAATTCTGGGGAAGATGTCAAAATACTGATAAGGATTATCACAAGACTATGAACTTTGAAATACTTCATAAGTGGGTCAAACAAAATTTAATTCCAGCGATCAAAAATTTGCTTGACAAAAGTGTGGTAATAATGGACAATGCGCCGTACCATTCCGCCCTGAAAGAAAAAAACCAACCCGATCATGAAATAAAAAAGCGTTAATACAATTTTTATTTGAAAACTATATACCGTTTAACAAAAGAGAAACTAAAGCTTCTCTTTGGCAAAAAATCGAACCATTTTTGCAGCAAACTGGAAAAAGATACGTTATCGGTGATTTGCTTTTGCAGAATAATATAGAAGTGTTACGACTTGCCCCGTACCATTGCCACCATAATGCATATTCAAACTATTCGAACCGTAATTGAAAAATGCACGGAATACAATATCTCTTACCACCTGGTCTTTGTAGACTACCACAAGGCATTGGATTTCATCGAAACCTGGGCAGTCTTACAGGGTATGAACAACGCGAGAATAGACTGTAGATACTCGAGACTATTAAAATACGTATACGAAAATGTCACGTTGTGCATTAACGTTGATGAAACGAGGAGTGGGACAAGGAGACCGCATTTCGCCCAAGCTGTTCACACTGGCCCTCGAAGACGTGTTTAAGAACCCACAGTGACAGGAAAAGGGTATCAGAAGGGATGGCAAGTTTCTGAGTAACTTAAGATTCGCAGATGACGTCGTGCTGATCAGTACCAATGCAGAAGAACTCACTAATATGATAAGGGAACTCCAAGAAGCATCAATAAAAGTCGGTCTTACTATGAACATGCAGAAGACAAAGATAATGAGTACCGGAGACTTAAAAGTAACCATCGGAAACCAAGACCTTGCACTAGCTAGGCAATATAATTATCTTGGACACATAATAAAAATTGGGAAAAAAAAATCAGGATGCTGAAATAAGCCAACGTGTTAGTCTTAGGTGGACAGCATTCTCCAGGCTTTCTTATATCCTAAAATACCTATCAGCCTTAAACGTAAAGTATACAACACCTGTATCTTACCTGTTACAACCTATGGCCTAGAAACAATAACATTAACGGTAAAGTGTGCCAATAAGTTAAGAATATGTCAAGTATTAGCTTCCGCGATCGAATCCTCAATGAGGATATCCGAAGAAAAACAAAGATAGAAGATGTTATTGGAAGAGTGGCGTTATGTGGAACACGTGGCTAGAGACAACGTAAAGTGGACAAAGATTGCACTACAATGGAGACCACGAGAACGAAAAAAGAGTGTTGGAAGACCCCTTGCAAGGTGGAGAGATGATCTACAGAGAATTGTGGGTAAAAAATGGATTTCGGTGGCCTAAGACCGAAATCGATGGAGGAACCTGGAGGAGGCCTACATCCAGCAGTGGATGTCAACGGGATGAGAAGAAGAATTTACAAGAACTTTAAACTGCTGTTAGTTTCATGTTATTGGGTTTTGGTCAGAAGTTTATTAAGAAAAAATGTTATTTTGGTCCCCTCTAGCTACCCTTTCACTCTCTTCTGTACGTTATGAAACACTCACAACTTATCCAGGATTCCAAAATTTTTCAGTGCCTTTAGCATGTTTTTTTGAATGAATGGTGTATTTATGCGTAGGTATTTCGTATTCGTAGCATTAAGATTTGCTTCAGGATAAATATCTGGTCTGTCGTTGATTTAAACTTTCTAAAGCCACCTTGGTATTCCCTTGTTAGTTTAGTATTGATCTTTAGACAAGCACAAAAAATGGTCATCTGATAGTTTTGCTCAGCTTGGTAGTTAAAAATATACCCATTTAATGTGAACTATCTGGTTAAGACTAGGTATCTTTGAAATCATTATACAGATTGTGGCAGGCAACTACGACCATAGCAAAAGCAAGGGGACTTTACATGTGGCCCTAATTGTATTTAAAAAATTAAAAAATCGAATATATACCTTGTATTTATAATGATCCTAACGACCTACCACTATCGCACATTGATTGTTCGTTTGTTAAACACCTTGCTTTTGCAATGGTTCTGCCGCAATCTGTATAACATCCAAAGAAATTGAAAAAATACTAAAAAATTGTTCATAACCATCGCATTTTTTCAGTGCATTTTGATGGAAAGCAAGCACCCTGTAAATGGGTATGTACAATATTAAAGTAAAATAATATTGTAACCATTGATCAACAAATATGGCACATAAAACCATAGCTAGCATAAGTATATTATAAAAACATAGATACTAACTGTACTGGAGGATCCTTATTCAACCAAAAGGTTTTTGTAGAATCCACACAAGCCCTTTTTTGTTGGTCATCCCATGCTTTTCCCTTTTGTCGCCATCCATCTGGCAGAGGTGGATATAAATCTGTTTTTAATACCATCTGAAAAGTGAAAATTTACTACGAAATATTCGCCAAACTTGTTTAAGTTGTACTGGATCGCTGGTAAGTTCTACGGTGGCTGTTGGAATAGTTCGTTCAGTATTTGGTTGAGCAGCTTCCTTAGCTGACTTATTCCATTCGGAAGTATACATATGTTGGCACATAAGCTTCCTCATTCCAGGATCTGGAATGTCATCCATACTCACAGCTGGAGACACGTACAAGCGAGGTCTGGTTTTTATGGCTTCCTCTTTGCCTTTATCAATGGGCTCTTCCTAAAATACTGACTGTCATTTCGTTAGTGTTATCAGCATATTGTAATTTATTTACTAATGTTGGATAGGGTGTATAAGGACAGGTATCGATGATCGGTCTGGGTTGAACAAGCAAATTGAAAGGGATGTATACGTTTTTGTTCCAAGTTACATAACTTTCAGGGTCCCTTCGATTAAACTCTTTATTCTTTTTGGGTGGTGGCTCAGTACGATCCTTTGGCCATGTATGTATCTGCCTTTTATCTGGAATATATTTGCAGTAGTCATTGCGATATGTAGTCGAAGCCCCAAACACATCTAATTTTATTCTGGGGTCATAATCCATGACTAAGTAAATTATATTGTATAATAATAAAACTTCATAAAAAAACCTGTAGCTGTCAATGCTCATTAATAGTAAAATTTTTACTTCAATTGTTTTGCAGTAACAAAAATGTAACTTGATCTAATGCCATCCATCAACAGCGTCTATAACCCCTAGAAGTTTGTCGGTTAAATTACGGCACACCCTGTACATAACATTAGTTAAAACAAGAATTTTTATTAATACCAAGATGATATTTCTTGTTGATTAATTGTACATCTTGTAAGTTATTAAAATGGGTGCACTTACCAGTGGTTTTAGTATTATTTTCATTCGAAAAAGTTTTATCAAAAAAGGTTCTTTGTAAGGTCAACGAAAAAATCGTATGTGAAACTCTTTTTCCTGCTTTTGGCTTGTGAAATGAGCAGCTTGCATGGAGTTACAGAAGAGAATTGGAAGATGATAAAACTAAATACATACAGGAAGAGTTATTAAGAAGTGAAGAATTAAAGATTTGGATTGAAACAGTTTATTTTGAAGAATACAATTGACAAAGAATTACATTAGTTTGGGTGTTGCTGAGTACTGAGTTCTTGGATACATTCTGGAGGCAAGAGGATCTATTAAAGGGGGATAGCAGAGACAGGACCACATCTGAGGTATTCTGTTAGCTACTGATGACAGAGGTTGATGAATCTTGGAGCTACGGAAGAAGTGTGACAGTTGGAGTTTATCTGTGACAGCTAACTTGCCAGAGAACTGTTTGAAGGAGGTCTATTCTGGAAGGTAGCAGGAACGTGAGCAGAGTAAGGCACAGTCTGTGCTGATAGCTGTCGGGAGTTGGCGAGTTGACTGCTGTTGGTCGGTAGGGGTTGACTATCAGTGTTCGTGAGCAGGACTAGTAAAGAGTCTAAGCTGTTGACCTCAGAAGGATTGCTGTATTGGAGGTGGTATAAGTGCAGTCAAGGTGGGTAATACTCTTGTTCTATCAACGCTAAAGCAAATAAAAGAATTTAAAAAGTGCAATTAATTACAAACAATTACTTACCGTATCACATAAAGTTAATAGTATACAATTATAATTGAGCATTTGTCATGTTTGGTTTTGGAGGCTGTTGACGTTTAGTTTGACATAATAGGTGACAATTAATTTCAATGTACAGTTGAAAAATATTTGCAAATCAAATTTACATAACAAAGCAACTAGATAATCGAACCCAAAGCCCTGAAAGAGTCTCAAGTGTTATCAGAAGTAATATTATAAGTACTTCGTTATTATCGGGTTATATGTCGATAACTTGTTGCACAATAATAAAAGAGTGTCAGTTGTGCAGGAAGTTTGAGACGTATAACCTGTTCGAAGTACGCATTGTATTCGATTTGATAATTTTTTGAGTAAATTTCAATATTAGAAACAAATAAATATTTTATTAGCAGTTCGATTTGTTTGTATTAACCTGGCTGAAAGTCATCTCCATGAAAACAACATCAAGTTGACAAAAGTTATGTATTGCGTTGCCTAGTGAAGTTACTCTAGTATAATCGATTTTGTATAATCGAAATTATACAAGATAACTAAATCTAGCCTTCTGATTGGTTGAGATCGCTACGAAAAAAATAATCATTTTTATAATTTGAAACTTTTGATCATCTAAAAGGCATACTTCAATTTAAAATAGAGTAGCCAGTGCATATTTAAATAGGCGCCGTAACGTAGAGTTTTAACAATATATTTATAATATAAGGAATCTAGATGATATTATTTGGTTTTGCCGTTGATAAAGCTGTTTCTACTGTATAACATGACACAGAATGTATAGTTCCACTGTTTTACTGATTACAGTACTGATTGCTTCATCTAATATTATTCTTATGCTAGTTGCTAGTATTTGTCTGTCAGAGTGCTGGAATTTGTTGTTTTAATTACAATAACTGATGATAGTGTTACAGATGAGAAGAGTGGCACGAACGATTTTACGCACTCTATTTTAAAGCAAACATAAGTGCAAATTTAGAACAGAATGTTAAAAAACTATTTCTGGTTAATTAAAGGTGTCGATGATTTTATAGCCAGATGTAAATCTTGTAATAAAGACGAGTTGGAAACTGCCCAATAAAGTCTGAAGGAAGTGTAGGGAAATTTGGAGAATGTTATAAAAATGGTAATGGACAGAGGATGATTGACTTTTGTATTTTAAATAATATGGTTGATGGAAGCACATCATTTCAACATAAAAACATAAACAAATACACCGGAGCAGTTCCAAGTAGAAGAGAGAAATCAATAATTGACCTTATACTTATAAATAAAGGTGAAATAAGAAAAATAAACGACATAAAAGTGAGAAGAGGATGTGATGTAGGTAGTGGCCATTATTTGATGATGCTAGTTACAAAGAAAACCATGTCATGTGATTTTAGTTTTTTAATACCTCGGCTAGTCAGTTTAATAAGCAATGAGAATCCTTGTTCCCAGCTGGATGAGTAAATGTTCAACTAACAACTTTTTATTGTAGTTGAAGACTTAATTACTTTAAAATATAATAATTATTTGACTTCGTTAATCAAATACACTCTTTAGGTAGTACACAAACTTGAACTTATACTTCAGTTCGTTAGTATCGCCTCAATGTTTGATCTGACATTACAAAAATTAGATATTGTCAAAATATTTTAATCAAATGTTTAAAAATCAAAACTTGATTTAAATTGTTTTAAAATATTCTAATCCAAAAATATAAATTTCAAATTATAAGGACCGAAATACGTCGAGTACTTGAATCACTATAAAAATTTAGAAAATTATTAAAGATAAGCAACATCTGATAAATTTGTATGTGGAGGGCCTATGGAATGAGTTTAAGAATATAATACAGCAGCAAGAGAGGTTTGCGGAATGGCGAAAACTACAAATAAAAAAGTAGTAAAATAAAAGATGAAGTGCAGAAGAAAAAAATACTTAGGATGAGCCAACAAAAATACTGATCTGATCTACCAAAAATATAAAAATCAAAGAGAAAAAGTGCAACATTTAGTGAAGGAGGCGAAAACTAAGACATGGGAGGAATTTGGGGAAAAAATGGAAAAAGATGCCGCAGATAATGCCAAGATGCTTTATAGTATATACAAGGACTAAGAAAGGAAAATAAAATCTCTTTAATCAAAGTCATAAATATAAATTTTCTGTATTTCTATAAAACATAACTGTACGAGAAACTACGTAACTACCATATCTGCAAATTCTTAACGAAACGCCGGGCACGAAGGTCGCGGACAGGCTTGAGAATTTTCAAATTCATTTAGCTAGCGTAACGAACGTTCTCGTTTGCTAGACCTGGGGTGGCTGTTAACTTACCCAGAATCATTTCGGCTTTTGCCTTATCAAGCCCAAAATCTGGAGAAATCCGGGACCAACGAGCTGAAACGAAATTATTTAATTTTGATCTGTTTATAGCTATTCGAATCACAGGACGGGGGCACCATATTTTTATATTTATTGTAAATAGTTTAGATATAAATCCAGAGACCTCTTCGCCGAGACTCAAATCTTATCACACCAGCTGCGTAACATTACATGGGGAAGGAAGAACTTTATTTTGTTTATTTTCTTGTAAATAGTTTAAAACCAATATTTAAGTCAGTAAAAAAATAGTTGAACAAAATAAAAAACCTGTATGATCTTGACTCAACTCCCTTACTTCAGCTGTTGACAGCCTTGGACCAGAGCGTAAAATAATCCAACTTGATCTTGAGCATAAAATTAAAAATTGCTAAAATTACGAAACGATATAGATGGGCTTCCATTTCGAGTCTTTGTCGTTTCTAGGGATTTAAGGAAGGCATTAGAAGCAAGAGGATTTGTAAATTTGCCTGTATCTTCAACAACTATTAAAGATAAAGTTATAATGTATTGCGGGAAGGTGTTCGATAATTTTTTGAGGGTGTTGAAGAGTCTGCGACCTTTGACAAGTGGACATCTACAGCAAACAAACGATACATAAACATCAATGTTCATGGCTATTTAGAGGAACAAGAACAACTCATTAAAATATGGCATATCGGACTGATTCGAGCCACAGGGTCTATGCCTGCTGAGATGTGTATTGATCTTCTGAAAATGAAGCTTGATAGATTTAGTTTATCCTTAGAAGATGGTATAGTTTGTATGAAAACAGACGGTGCTAGTGTAATGGTGAAAGTGGGAAAGCAGCTCCAATCCCTGTACCAACTGTCAGCGTAGATAAATCAAACAAGTAGAGACACTCATGCCAAATGTTGAAACCTGTCTAGAGTGCCTGGGACAGTAACTCAGGGGGCGGCACAAAGTTCTACCAATCAGAGCCAGTTTCTAGCTCTGCTGCCAATCATGATGTGATTAAGTAGTGGCGCCACCTGTTAGTACTATCAGAAAGCACCCCAAGAGCCGTTCAAGGTCATCCAAATCGGAATTTTGACATCAAAGGAACCGACAGTGAGTGTCTCTACTTGTTTGATTTATGTACGCTGCAACTGTGCTTTGCGCATGGGATTCAATTGGCAGTTGTGGACATTATGTACTCAAAAAGAGGTATTACCTGTAAGCAGGACATTGATCTAACAGAATATGAAAATAGTGATAATGATGACTACCACGATACTGTGAACAGTAGACTTGGGTTAATTGAAGAGGTGGATGAAGAGGCTTCTTTTGATTTAAGTAGCAAAGGCAATATTATCACATTGGTTACCAAAGTGCGAAAAATTGTTAAATTATTTCGCCGTTCGCCACTAAAAAATGCTGTTCTGCAAAACCACGTGAAATCAAAGCACAACTATAGCTGCGTTCGGAAAGGTACCTCTGACAGCTCTGTTTCCTCGAAATCATTCGTAGAAAGAGATCGATAATAGGCATCGGCGCGGGTGGAAGTGAGACGAATGAACGATTTCGAGGAAACAGAGCTGTCAGAGGTACCTTTCCGAACGCAGTAAAAGAACTAAACCTAATTTTGGACTGCAAGACTAGGTGGAACAGCTTAACTCAGATGCTGGAACGATTTTTTTCATTAAAAGTTTGTCTTCAGAAGACTATGACTGATTTATTCATTCCGACTGATTTGAGTGTCTACGATTTTGAAGTTTTGGAAGGAATTGTAAACTGTCTTGAGCCTATCAGACTTATGGTATTGGGACTGTACAGACATGCACTGCTGATGCCAGCTTTAAGTTCATATTTGAGGAGCTATTAAAAATAAATACTCCTTTCAGTAAGTAGTTACAGGCTGCTTTAAAGCATTGTTTAAATGAGCAACGAACTGTTGCGTCAAGTGTGCTCTCCTAGTTATGCAACCCAGTAAAATACAAGCAAAATTTAAATGAGAATGAATTATTTGATTCGCCAGATACCACGGATATCGCGAAGTTTATAAACAACTTAGTGAAAAGATTATCAGCATCACCAACACCAGTGCAAGAACATTATTGTAGTGTTAGTGAGGCTGATGATGATGTTCCACTGTTCGAGTTGAAGAGCAAAGTCAAAGTATCACTGAACGAAAAATTAAGCATGGCAATCGAAAATGCAATAGTTGCGTCTACAAGTTCTGCGACAGCCGTGCTGCCACAATCATCACTGTCATGAGATTCCAAAAGCTTGGTCACAATAATTAAAAAGGAAATTGCACTTTTTGAGAATGGGGGTTGTCGCAGGAGGAATCTTCAGTTATGCTATGAATATTTAATAACTATACCACCTACCAGCGTGGAATCCCAGAGGCCATTTTCAGTGACAGGATCTTTTTTCCACGAAAATTTGTTTCAAATTAGTGGATGAGCCTTTAAATGCCCTTGTAGCCCTAAGAACCCATTTTATTTCAAAATAGTTTATTTTACACTTTTTTACTACATATACTCTACCTAACATACTACCAATATGTATTTAAATACAGCCAATATTCATTATATAATATTAAGGGGTATAATACCCAGGAGTAGGTATAGCGCAACTATAGTGAAATAACACCAGAGCTTCTGCCTACTCAAGACCGTTGTGCGTGGTGAAGAGCCACATCCTGCACGAGGTGCCCCTGCTTAGCAAAACACAACGGATCTAGACCAGAGAAGGTCGATAAAAAATCCATCCGAGTGAGGTTAGCAGCCTGCTACGGATGCATACAAATATTGCTCAAAGTACCACACAAGGACCTCGGAAGTGGACTGATTCAACGATGACGGACTATGCGAGAAAACGGAAATGCAAATGGAAAGCTCAGAAAAAGAATAATACTATCAGAGTTGCAACTTGGAACATTACATCGTGGAATGGTAGAGATCAGAAAATTATAATGGAACTTGAAGAGAAGAACATCGATATATGTGCATTATCAGAGACAAGGAAAAAAGGTAAAGGAACAGCAGCCTACGATAATTATATACTGGTAATATACAGCGGTGTTGATAAACATGAAACAGCCAGAAAAGGGGTAGGAATATTAATAAATCGAAAATTTAAAGACAGCATTGACGACTACAGATATATATCTGAAAGAATAGTATTAGTAAAAATAAAGACAACTAAGACTACACTAAACGTAATAGCTATTTACGCCCCAGACATAAGTAAAACATTTCAAGAAAGAGAACAATTTTATGACGATCTCCAAAAAGCTATCCATCCCATCACACCTTCAGAACAGATATTAATAATGGGCGACTTTAATGCTAGAATAGGAAATTCAATCATACCTGGAGTTAAACAGCAATTCAACGAAAACATCATAAACGATAACGGAGAGATGATGATCCAATTTTGCGCCAATAATGAACTAAGAATTAATAATACGTTTTATGACCATAAAATCCAACATAAATACACGTGGCAAAACAACAGAGGTCAACAATCAACCATAGACTACATCGTTTCCAATAAAGAGATACACCCAACACAAGTTTTAAACGTGAGGAGTTTAAACTCGGCAAATATTGGTAGTGATCATAGCCTAGTCATGGGAAAAATACTGCTGAACATAAAAAGAATAAGAAAAAAACCACCGCTATACCAACATAAATTCAATATAGAATCACTTCATGACCAAACAACAAAGGAATTGTATGGAAACCGATTGAAAAAGAAACTAGAAGACAACCCCATACAGGACGCAGAAGACATAAACGTCAGCTGGACCAAAATAAAGCAAAACATAAGAAACGCCGCACTAGAAGCAGTAGGAGAAAGAAAAATCAATATTAACAAACAAATAAGAAACAATAAAAAACCCTGGTTTTGCGAAGAAGTCAAACAGCTAGCTAAGCAAAAACGATCGGCGTACATGCAATATAAATCACAAAAGACGCCAGAAGCGTACGAAGAATATAAACAAACACGAAATGAAGTGAACTCAGAAATACGCAGAATAAAGTTGGACTACTGGGAACAGTTCTCTAAAAATATGGAATATGATTTCTATGGTCTCCAAAAACAGGTTTGGCGGACAATCAGATCTCAAAGAACGGAAATGAAGGAAACAATAGAAACGGATACTATCAAGAAAGAGAAATGGGTAGAATACTTTACGCGTCTTTTTGAGGCAGAAAACGAAGAAATCGAGCAGAACATTGAGGTAATAATTAATGATACACCTGTGGAAATAAACGAACAAGACGTAGCAGAAGGAATTAAAAAATTAAAAAATAGAAAATCCTGTGGAGAAGATGGAATTCCAAACGAGCTCCTAAAGTATGGAGGGCAAATGTTAACCAAAGAGATCACAAAACTTCTGCAGAAAATATTAATTGAACGAAACATTCCCAGTGAATGGAGAAATAGTATATTGATCCCACTATTTAAAAAGGGGGACAAGAAAATACCTGAAAATTACAGGGGCATTAATTTACTCAACACAGTATTAAAACTCACTACCTACCAAAATCATAACAGAAAAAATTAGTGAGTTAACAACACTCTTCGATGAGCAACAAGGCTTTAGAAGTTGGCGGTCATGCACAGACGCAGTCTTTATAGTAAGACAAGTTATCGAAAAATCTTTGGAATTTAACAAACCAGCTTATATGTGCTTTATCGACCTTCAAAAAGCTTTTGACAGAATCCGGTTAAATGATGTATATAAATATATATATATAATCAGATCCCTTTTACCATAGAATGGTGTTGGGTATTAAATGATGTACTCGACATATTAATACAACGACAAATACCCTATGCTCTCATTCAAACGATTAAAAACATTTACACTAATACCACTGTAAAACTCCGGGTGAATAACGAAATTACGGATTGTATCTCAGTAGGAAAGGGCGTTCGACAAGGTGACTCCCTCAGTCCGCTCTTATTCAATCTAATAATGGACGAAATAAAGCGTGAAACCCCTTAGAGGCTATAGAATGGGTACCGAGAAAGTGAACATCTTGTGTTTTGCGGACGACGCTGTATTAATATCGGAAAACGAGAACGACTTACAAAGGTCATTAATGAAATTCAAAGCCACCTGTGAGAAATATAATATTAAAATCTCCTCCGAAAAAACAAAAGCAATGGTAGCATCAAAAGAACCTATACGATGTAAACTAGTGATAGAAGACAAGCCTATAGAACAAGTAATGAAAATAAACTATCTAGGAACACAAGTATACAGCTACGGAAACGTCCAAGGTGAAGTACGAGAACAAGTAAATAAAGCAGCAAGAGTCGCGGGATGCTTAAACTACTCCGTCTGGCAAAACAAATTCCTCAGAGTAGATACGAAAGCTAGAATATACAAGGCGGTAGTAAGGCCAATAATAACGTATACGGCGGAAACTAGAACAGAAACGACAAAAACGCAACAACTTATGGAAACTACCGAAATGAAAGTATTACGGAAGATCGCAAACAAAACTCTTTGGGATAGAATACGAAGTACGGAAATAAGACACCTGCAACGTGACACCGGTTGGGGAATGGGTTGAAGAGAGAAGGAGAGATTGGAACGAACATATAACAAGAATGAGGGAAAATAGACTTGTCAAAATAGCAAGAGATAAATCACCCGCTGGTAGAAGAAGTGT